>CVRI01000074.1:1428728-1529298 GCA_900005825.1 Clunio marinus | reverse complement strand
ATATCGGGCTTTTGCACGATATTTATTGTTGGGGCCGACTTTCGGTAACAGACTTTTTTAATGTTTTATAATTGTGTAGTAATTAGTTGTGTTCTTCGCGTACCTAAAAATTTTAGATACAATTTGTGAGCAATTTTCTATGTTTTTCTTATTTTCTAGACATCGTAATTGAAAAGTTACTTTTAATAAATGAGAGTATGACGAAAGGAATTTTGATATTATTCCTCCTTCAGTAATGTTTTTTCTTTCTTATTTAAGTACATCATCAATAGTTCAATTTTTTGCGTTGAACGAATATTTACTATTTACTTAACAAAAATGAAATGGAAATGTTAAAAAAAAGAAAAGTAAAAAACTTACTAACAATAAATAACTAACTGATAATGAAACTTCTGAATTTATTTGAAGAAACTAAAAGCAAAACTAGTTATTGTTTAATTATCTATTCATAAATAAGACGATACTAAGAATTATATTTCGAATGAAAAGCATTAAATGGGATTATGAGAAAGAGAAAAGTATGCAATGATTGACACATAAATATGTATGTAAGAATAAAGAAACTATTACTGTGGATTATCTTAATGAATATCCGAAAGAAAATAAATGAATAAAAATATGATTGCATAATAAGGTATGTAAGTAGCAGAGTCAACAAGATATGGTAATAACAAAAAAATCGTTATTTAATCCAAGAAGATGAAGAATACTTAGAAGTGTAGAATTTTTATCAACAATGTTATCAAGTTATAATAGAATAAAGTATCCAACATAGCTCTATTCGTACATACATACATACATACATGCATACATCAACTACTAGTTATACTTAGATGAAAATGATACATAAATGTTACTTAATGGGAAGAAATTGTACTTTTTTAAAACTAATTAAAGTTCAACACTTTAAAAAAACAAATATCGTAAAACAAATGTAACAAAATGTTACATATCCGAGTAATAAATTAAATGAAACTCAATTTCATGTTCATCCTTCCATCCTCTCTTCTAGCTTCCCTTCTAAAAAATTAAAAATTTCCTTAAAGTTAATATATAAAAAGGTAATACAAAAGGAAACCCATTTGATGATATAAAAATTTCATAGTAAAGGAAAAAAATAAAGAAGAAATTTGAAACAAGAAAAGATGTTGCTTTAATTGTATTATTTTTAAGCGAAAAATCATCAAAACTCAATAGCCAGCAGCGCATATCTGCGTGCGTAAATTAAACAAAATTTCATTAAATTTGGTCACTCCTCATTGCATAATCTAATCAAAACTTCAATTCATATTTCACACGTGTTTTACATTTCAAACGTACTTTAATATTTATTATTAAAACCACACGGTCACACCGATCTGTTTATAATTTTAGAATGATGATGATAAAGGTTTAAGCAAAAATTAAAAGTAAACATTTATAGGTTTCTTGGCTATTAGGTTAGTATAAAAATCAATTTAATTCTGCGTATTATCATCATTCTACGACTGACAATCATGGATTTAGTAACGAACATTTTTATAATTCTTTCTATAGTAACATTGGGTATTGTTTCAAAACATCAAGTCAACGGAGCGCCGACCAACATTTCTGCTGATTTCTCGAGCGCTTTGTTTACTTTCATACGGTCGCTATTTGGATTGCCAGCTTTAGACACCGAAAGTTTTTTTGCAAACTAAAAGCAAAAACAAATAATTTACCTAAGTGCATAAATTAATAAATGACAGAATATTAAAATCTCATAACTTTTTATTTTGATAAATTTGAAAATGTTCAAATTGATATATTTCAATTACAGCTGACAAGTGAAACCGGAAATGGTTGTTATTCTTATCTTTCCACGATATCTAACTTTTTTTGTTAATAATTTGATTTGATTTTGATCCCAGATTAACTGATATTAGATTTTCAGTTAAAGATATAAAAGCAGTGACGACGATATTCATTCTTCCATTTCCATATACATATTGCAAAATCTTTACAAATTTAACCGATACTGCCTACGCCTTTTACTTTCCGGCTTAGATTTTTAATTACTCATAAATCAATAAAATAAATAAAACAGAAATCTTAAAATTTTCCTTAGTCTTTTTAAGTTAGTGATTCAATTAGAATGAACTTTCCTTCAGTTCTTGCAATATTTTTAAGTTTCTTTTGTCTAACTTTTGCCCAATTGAATTTAGGAGACAATAACATAGAGAACGAAGAGTCAAGCAAAGAGAAATTTAATGATTTAACTGTTGATTGTTCAGGCGTGGATGATTTTACTTTATTACCAAGTCCAAATCTCTGCACTGAATATTATCAATGCATTGGTGAGGTAGCTTGGAGAATAGTATGCCCTAGAGGATATTACTTTAGCATAGACGTGTCCCGTTGTCTTCCCGTAAGCCAAGCAATTTGTTACATTTATCAAACAACGACTCCACCAGGAGGTGGAAGTTGTGACGGTGTTGAAAATTTTGACTTGATTCCAAGTCCAAATTATTGTACCGAATACTATCAATGCATAGATGGAGTAGCGTGGAGAATGGTCTGTCCAAGAGGATTTTATTTCAGCATTGATATTTTTGAATGTCTTCCAGCTAGTCAGGCAGTCTGCTTTATCCCATCACCATCAGAAAGTCAAACAACAGTGTCAGATCGATCGAATCCATCTTGTGACGGTGTAAATAATTTTGCTTACATAGCAAGTTCTACAGCATGTAATGAATATTATCAATGCATTGATGGGAATGCCTTTCGTTTATGGTGCCCACTCAATCAATATTTCGACAAATATCGTCAAATATGTGATGATCGGGACAATGTGAATTGTGATTTGTCAATTACTTCGCCAATACCAACACCACGTCCACCACCCCGTTCATGCCATGATGTAGCAGATTCTACGTTACTTCGCAGTTTTTTCAATTGTGCAGAGTACTACATGTGTGTAAATGGAGAAGCATTTCGTCTACAATGTCTACCAGGAATGTATTTCGATGAGAGAATACAAGCATGCAACTATATTTTCTTAGTTGAATGCGATTTAAAATTACCAGATCCAACAACCACAACTTCAATTACACCTCCAGACTCTATCGATTGCGATGGCCTTCCAGATTTTTGGATGATTGAACATCCAACAGATTGTGCTTTATTTTTTCAGTGTGTTCAAGGAAGATCGTCACTTTTGTCTTGTCCTATTGGTAGATATTTCGATCAGATGATTCAATCATGTGCTGATTCAAATCTTGTTGATTGTGGTATCAGAGAAAGACGAACAACATCTACTACAAGACTAACCATACCAACAGTTCCAACTATCCCAACGGTTCCAACCATCGATCCTATTAACATTTGCGATGATGTCCCAAACGAAAGCTACGTTGGAAGTCTCACGTGAGGCTTTTCTTCTTTTAATAATAATTCTGTACGATATGGAAACTTTAAGTAATAATAAAATACTTCTCATGGCAGATTTTGTGAGGTTTACTACTTCTGTTTCAATGGCTTTCCAACTCCAAACACATGCGCACCTGGTTTTTGGTTTGATCGCCAATCGCTTGTTTGTGCTCCGGCAGATGAAGTTGATTGTACACTTCAGACGATTCCCACCACAACAGAACAAACCACAACAATCGATAGCTCTCCTGAAGGTGAAAACTTTTATTATTAAATAATTTATTTGATGTTTTAAAAAGTTTTTCTAATAGGCTTATGTCGAAGTGCTAGAAATTCAACATTTGTTAGAAATTTGAAGGCATGTGGTGAATTCTTCCAATGCATTAATCTACATCCACAAGAACGCATTTGTCAAGAAGGTCTTTGGTTTAATTACAACCAGCAAAGGCATGCAACTTTTAATGTTAATCATAAGAAAATTTTCATTGAAGTTGTTTGATTTCATTTTAAGGTGCGCCCCCACATATGAAACTTGGTGTGAATTAGATCCAATCATTTGTGAAGGAATTGAAGATGGCCGATCAATTCGTGCGCCAAGATCATGTAGCGAGTATGTTACGTGTATTAGAGGAATTCCATTTGCGGAACGTTGTTTCGGCGATTTCTTTTTCAATGAAGAAATTGAAGATTGTGAGCCACGAGAAAATGTTGAATGTGATTTGAATATTCCAGTGATACCTCCTACGAGACCTTGTGATGGAATTCCTGATTTTATGCTCTCAAAAAGTATTGAAAGTTGCACAACATACTTCTTATGCTATAATAACGACATACTTATGACTCTTGAGTGTCCCGAAGGTCAAAACTTTGATGCGCGAACACAAGTTTGTGGTGAAGAATTTGAATGTAACATTAACTAATTTGAAATTTTATTACCAATTAAGATTTTATATCTTTTGAGTTTGCTTAAAGTTGAAATGATAAATAAATTTTTTTCTTACTCAGACTAATCCGGACCATTTATTTCGTACTTAATTTTTTTTAAATTTATTATTTCACTTTTGGTTTCATTACAATTACTTTCTGAATATAAAATTCTTTCCAATTTTATCCAAACTTTTTCTTCTTGGATTAATAATGTCTCCTTGATCCTCACTCGATTCATCTTGTTCATTAGCTTGAGCGTTGCTTTCATGATTAACAATTATCTCTGCCAAATTCATAAAAACATTTTCGTCATCATATTCTTTGATTTCATATAAGTCAATATTCTCATTCTTTCGCTCCTCCTCGTTCATAAAATCTACCTCATCTATTGGATGCTCTTCTCCATTTGCTAAATGAATATGAAGCTCGTCTTGTTCAGACATGCTGTCATCAACGTCGGTGTCATCAACAATATCTTCTTCAACTTTTGGATGCTAATGTTTTTGTCATAATTCTAACACTAATTTTATTTCTTACCTTCTTGAAAGTTGTTTTCGTCATCTCCTAATCCAGAAATTCTCTCATTAATCTCTTCTTTCGCTTGACTCAAAAAATTGTCATCATCTTCAGAACCTTCATTAATGCTTGAACTGTCAATTGCTATTAAAACAAATTTATTTTACATAACTCTCAAGTTTAAATAAAAAAATCAAACCCAATGCAATCCCCAGGCAAAGTGTCAAAAAAATTGTTTTTGTCTTCATGTTACAAGTTTTCAAATCTACGCTGAAAATTCCGAAAAATTAATGCTACAAAATCAAACTAAATTATTCTTTTATAGAATTTTCCTGAGCTAAAACGTGATTCTTATAAAGAAAGAAAAATTCATTCACGACATCAGAAAATGCTTATAAAAATATTTTTGATTATCAAGTCAGGAAAAATTCATAAATCTTTTTTTTATTTTTTTGAGTCATCAACATATAGATATACTGAAACGGAAATGCTTGGCAGAAGTTAAAGATTAATAAAATCATCTAAATTACTCTAGAAACGTACTCTTTATCATTGATAATAGGCACTTGTCGAGTGGAAGGCTTTATAACGATAAGATTAAATTCACTTCAAGAATTTTATAATCAGTTGGTTAAAAATATATTTAAAAGAACTTCAAACTAATTCATTTCGGATTTTCCATTGGGACTACAAGGTCTAGCAATCCATCAGAATTAAAAATGAAAGTAATTTTATTTGTTGTGTTAGCAGTTTTGACCAATCAGGTGGATAAGAAGGAAAAAATGTATTATGAAATTGAAACTAATGCAAAATTATGTTTAGGCTACAACTCAACGTTCGGAATTCGTCGACTATCTTCTGCAATTGCAATACATTACAGATCCACTTCATGATTATATAACAAGTTTCTATGCTCAAGCTAGGGCATCGTTAAGTGAACAACTTACAGGATTAAATGATGATTCCGTTCATGAGATTACTGAAGGTATTTTTTAACCCTTAATTAATCTTAATTAATATTCTTGTAAATTGATTGATTTCTCATTAATTGTGTAAAGGTCTTAGAACAGTCATAGCGATTCGGGACAGAACTGAAGAACTAATTGGAGAAAGCTCAACACCAGAAAACGAAGAATGTGTTAATAATGCTATTTCAGGATGGGCAAATGATTTAGAAAATGTTGGAAATGACATTAATCAATGCGCTGATCAACATGTCGCTGAGATATACGATCAAACAGAAAGCTTGCATTTGTTCATCCAACAAAACAATAGACTGGCGTTTGATGTTCAAAATATGGTTCTGAATACTTTCACAAGAGTAATTATTAGAAAAAAGTTTATTAAAATTTTTAAAGCAGCAGAAAATTTTATTTTATATAGTTAAATCCCATGACAGATGTTGATGAAATCACGCCGTCTGTTGAAGCAGAATTTGATGAGATCCAAAGAGAATTTGACAACGACGTTAGACCGGAAATCGACAATCGTCTTAGAGATATCTCAAATTTGAGGGTTTTAGTTCCAAATGATATCCATACATGTGTTGATGAAAGCATTGTTCGGTATATGATAAGATAACTCACACACATAAATTGTTCCTTCAAGTGCTATTTTCTAATTGCAGATTTAATCAAGTCGCTGAAACTATTCTGGGTAATGTCGGTGCATGTTGATTTGGTGTTTTTTCTTCATGTTTTGTTCTAAATGTAAAAGTGGAATAAAACAGAATTTCTGAAAATAAAAAATACTTTTTCAACTATGTATTTGCGAGTGGCAATTTAATAACTGCGTCATTGTTTTCATAAAACTGGTCATAATCAAGACTCTTCTTATGCAACATAGTCATAAATATTATGCAAACATAAGGTGTCATAACCAAAATGTTATAATATGAGCGCACCCGTTTGCATTTTTCTACATTTTTTGAGTCATTTCTCATATTTCATTTTATTCATTCGCTCAAGTATCAAGAACAGTTTTTCGTATTTTGCGATTAAATCTTTTAAGATGAGTATCAAGTTTTCAAGCTTCTTGTTAGTCTGGTTTTTCTGTGGTTCTGTTAGGAGTTGGAGTTTAGCTTCATTAAATATAACAGCTTCAAATTGTTCTATCATAAATGTATCAGTTTACTATGGACGAGCATTTCTCTGTCTGAAACATTCAGTGGATCAAACTTTGCCTACATTAATTGAAGCTTCATGGCCTGAAAATATAATTGGCGTGAAAACAAAAATATTTCCAAGTGATGTGGTTTATTTGAAAAGATATGGAAAATGCAAAGGAATAAAACAAGCACAGTCAACAGACATCGACTCGAATGGAAGACTGTGGATGATTGACAATGGAAATGAGATTTGTTCTGCGAAACTTATCGTTTATGATCTTTTATACTTTAATGATGAAGTATGCGAGTTTTAATCCTTATTTGATTTATTTATTCTTATACTTCGTACTTAAAGGTTCACTTTCAAGCATTTGGAGGTTTAAAAGGGAAAAGATTTGCTAAAATTATTGTTGATCCAATCCAGTCAGCAAATGGTGATGTGAGGGTATATCTTAGCACTTCTGAAGATGACTATTTATATGTTTATTCGTTGAACGAAAGGAAATTAGGGAAAATAAAATTTACGTGAGTAGAAAATTTGAATACGGTATAAAAACTTTCAAAATTTAAAATATATTTAAGGAATAATTACATTCAGCCTTCAAAATCTTTGTCATTCTCGGAGATGGTGCTGTCACATAAATTGGATATGATGTACATTTCCGACACAACAACAGGAAATTTATATTCTTTAAATTTAACACCTTTACGTTTTTTGAATTTCTCTATGATGGACTCCAAGAAAATTTCGATTCGAAGTCCACTGACATACATTGGATCTCTTCTGGGACCACCAAAGGCATTGACCATAAATCCAAAAGGAATCATGTTCTACATCATACCAAGATTTTCCACAGTAGTCACTTGGGACCCAAAGACTCCTTTAACAGCTGAATGGCACGAAGTGATTTATCAATCAAACGGAAACTTAAGCCAACTTTTGTGTGGACAAAAAGGCAGTGTCTACGTCATAAGTGAGAAGAAAGTGAAGACTGGAAGAGATGGTAGAGAAAAGCATGCAATAAAAATTCATATGGAATAAATTTATGTATATTTATTTAACAAACAATTATTAACGTGTAGAAAATTCAGGAAATATTTATCACGACCCTTCACATGCTGTAATCTCACATTGGATAGTAATTTTTCCGAAAAGCGCCATAAGTGATGAAATTTGGCCGTTTTCTTCGGTGCTATATTTTTCATCAATGCATTCATTGTTTGTGAAATCAATGTACTTCGATCCAACGAGACGTTTCAAGATTTTCGGATCAATGTTTTCCACTTTATTTTGATTTACTGAGAAGCTGTAGATTTTGTTCGTCACTGGTAGCCAATCGGAGAGAACCGTTTTGATTTGGTTGTTTGTGAGATATAAAAATTTGAGATTAGCATTTCTATCAAAAATCATTGATGGAAGTGATTCGATGTTGTTGTTTGACAAATCTAAGAACTCCAATTGTTTTAAGTTACTAAATGATCCATTTTCGATTGAAGTTATGTCATTTCCAAGTATGATTAATTCTTTCAAAGAAACAAGATCAGAGAAATCGTTTTCATTTATCTTTCCGAGGAATGTATTCTTCAGAACAAGTTTTTTAAGATTAGGGAAATGGCTTCCAATTCCAATCGGAATGAGTTTGACAAGTTTATCAGAGACATCCAAACTTGTAACATCGACATTTCTCTTGCCTCTTGCGTGATCACCTTTGACATCTTGAATTGTTGTATTTTCGAAAAGAACTTGCAATTTTACAGCTTCACATGAATAATACAAAGGTAAGGTATTCGTGAAATTACATTCCAAGTTTATATTTGATTGTCTGTTGCTGTTCTCGCATGTCATTCTAAGTTGCTGATTTTCATTCTCAAGGATTATTAATTCATTTTTGAGTTTGCGATTGGAATGTTTCTCATAACTCAAGTTATTTCTCATTCTATGCAAGGTTTTATTTAAGGAAGAAATTTTATCCTCCGAATTTACCAAAAAATTGCGTAGTTTTGTATTTTCTTTGTTCATGCTGATAATAATCGATCTGCTTACAAGCATTGATGATGCTTGATCACCTTTACAGATGTTGTTCAAGTTATTGCATTTATTTAGTTGTGATTTAAGCACTTCAATCGGTGAACACTGGTTTTGAAGCGCAATTTTAATTTCTTCTTGCGAATTTGGTCCAAACATTGTATCAATGCATTTGTTATGACCTAAGTGAAGTTCCTTTAATTCTTCCAATCTTTCAAAAGTAGTTTCGTCGATTGATATGATATCATTTTCCTTTAAGTTAAGAAATTCGAGTTGGAGATTATTTTTGAAAGTATTTTTGTCAAGTTTTGTGAGATGGTTACGAGCGAGATTGAGAGTTACGAGATTTGGAAAATTCCAAAATGCTTTATGACTAATACAAATCAGTTTGTTCTCATCAAGGTGCAAGCTTTTTAATGAACCAATTTTTAAGTCTCCCAGATACTCAAGTTTATTTCCGCTTAAATTTAACTCTTCTAGCGACAATAAATCGTCAAACATTTTTTCAGGAAGTAGTTGTAAATTGTTATCACTCAAATCTAAATTATTAAGGAAAGGCATATCTTTGAATGCTTCAGGATGAATATAAGATAACGTAGAATTTGACGCTGACAGCTCCTTGAGACTAGGAAATGTTTGACCAATATCATTAGGAAAATTGTTAAGTTTATTGTCATTGAGTATCATTCGCTTAACTCGACGATTTTCTGGTTGATCTTTAATTACAAAAGGTTTTGTTTCGACGACATCTTCCAAGGAGCAAGTGAATAAGTTTGATTTTGAAAAATCTGAGTATGTTTCATCATATTTGCATGGTTTTCTCTCCACTTCGTAATATTTCTGCAT
The DNA here is from genome assembly GCA_900005825.1 of Clunio marinus. Lineage (NCBI taxonomy): Eukaryota > Metazoa > Arthropoda > Insecta > Diptera > Chironomidae > Clunio > Clunio marinus. The sequence continues at coordinate 1,519,489 of CVRI01000074.1, read as the reverse complement.
ATCAAGATTGGGATCAGCTCTAAACTGATCGTTTTCGTTCTCAAATAAGCTCTGTGGTGCAAGCGAACTCGTTTCTTGAACAAATGGTTTACTGTGATCAATAAAATTTGGATAAATGTCGTTTTGACATTGACGAAGAATTTTAAATTTCATTGCTGAAAATGTTAATGATGTGAACACTTCAGATATGCAAACATTTTCAATTAAATCAATTTCCTTCAAATTTGGAAGCATATCGAATGCGTTTGGATGAATGATTTTGATTGCATTTCCAGCTAAGTTTAATATTTCCATCTCACCGTTTCCTTCAAAATTATGTGGTCCAATTGAGCTTATTTTATTCCCATTAAATGATAAAACTTTGAGATTACTTAAGTTTTCTAGTATTTCTGGTGACAACGATTCAAGTCGATTTCGATCAGCTTTTAATATTTCCAAAGTCTTTGGCAAACTCCGTTTTGCAATATTTTTGATTTGATTATAACTCAAATCGAGTTCCTTAAGTGAATTTAAGTTGTCAAAAGTACCACTGTCGATATTTTCAATTTTATTGTTTGATAAATCAATAAATTGAAGTTTATTTAAGTCATTAAAATTTTGTGGCTCAACCGACAAAATTGAAGAATTTCGAGCAGAAAATTTTAAAAGTTCTGGAAAAGTTTTTCCGATATTCCTTGGCAAAGTTTTCATATTTTTCTGATTGTCAATTTGAATTCCTTGAACATAAATTAAATCTGTAGAATGTTCAAATTCCATGTTGGGATGATAGTTGACTTGTAGTTTTAATACACAATTATAAATTATGACATCATTCCATTTAATATAATCGAAATTGCATGACAACTTCTGGTCACGGCCCGTCTCTTGAACATAAGTTTTGGGAATGCTTGGCTTCGTGTCAGATCTGAAGATTTTGTTTTCAACAATCTCTGCTACTTGCTGGCATCTTCTCATAATAGCAAACTGAATTTGAGAAATATTATTTCGATCAAAATTTTCATTAATACAATCATTTCCTTCCAACCAAATTTGTTTCAAAAGTGGGAGATTGTCAAATATTCGTGGATGTAAAGCCTTCAAATTGTTGTCCTTAAGCCAAACATGCTCGAGTTTGGAATTGTATTTAAAAATTGGAGAATCGATTTTATTAATTTTATTATTCTCTAAGGAAATATTTTGTAACTTCAATAAGTTATCAAAAATACTATCGGGGATAGTTGTGAGTGAGTTTCCACTTAAATTAAGAACACGAAGATTCTTCAGTTTATCAAATGTTGATTCAGCAAGTTCTTTTATCTGATTATCTTTCAAAATGAGTTCTTCTAATCCTTCCAAATGATAAAAAGCATTCGGATCAATAAATTTAATTTTATGCGAATTGATTATCAAACTTTTCAGATTAAACAAATTATTCGGAATGAATTTTAGCGAAGTATTTGTTAATGAAATCGAAATTAAATTTGGAAACTCTTTTACAAAGTTCTGGGGGATAGAGAAAGCGTTTTTGCCATCGATTTGAAGATTTGTAACTTTTTTATTCAGTGGTGAAGGTTTAACATTTTGATTGTTGAAATCTGTCAACTGACAAGTGAATAGTGGATATCCGCCATAATCCCAGTAAATGTCTTTGAATGAACAAGGAGCTTCATTGCTACTTTCATATGGTCGTAAAGTAATTGAGGAAATGATTGTTTCCGGTTTAAGAGCTTCTGTGCTTTCTAAATTAAACATTTTTCTAAACAATTCATCTTGGATGGATTGCGACAAATTGTTACCCTCCAATTTGAGTATCATTAACCCTGGAAGTTTAGAAAACACGTTCGGATGGAGGAAACTCAATTGATTTTCATTCAACATAATCGAATTCAATTTCTCCAAATATGGAAAAGCATCTTTGTGAATATGATGAATTTTGTTATTACTCAAATCAATTTCTTCCAGAGAGCCGACATCATTGAAAGTTTCCGACTCAATGTTTTCAATCATATTCCCCGATAAGTCTAAAAATTTCAGCTTCTCTAAATCTTCAAAGTCATCTTTAAGTATCATCATAATTGAAGAATTTTCTGCAGAAAGTTGAACAAGATTTGGCAATGTTTTGCCAATATTTGCTGGCAAAAACTTTACATTTTTATTGTTTTCAATTCTTAAGCCTTGAATAATATCTCGATAAGGATTTGTGGCTATGAATGTTTCTGGATCATCAATGACTTGTTGAGCAAGATCGCAAGTGATCAAACTGACGTTTGAGTTAGGCCAATCAGAGTAACTAAGAAAACATTTGACTTCCTTTTTCTCACTTTTCTTTGTTGTCTTATGAGGAAGAATAACGTATGGTCGTGTAGGGACAGGAGAAGTGACTTCAACTTCTTCATCCGTCGTGTTTTTGATTATTTTTCCATTAATTATAATCAGTTTTAATTTTCGGTTATTTATGATTAAATTTTGTGTAAGTTGGTGAATTTCATCAGATTCGGGATCAGAATTGATATCAATTATCAGTTCAACTAGTTCCGGCAACGTATTCAACATAAAAGGATTTAATGTTTTTATATTTTCAGCTTTCAATTGAAAAGTCTTGAGTGATGAAAGGTCAGAAAGATTCACATCATCGATTGACTGTCTTTCAGTTTCAAGCTGCAAATATTTAAGATCATTCAAATTTTCAAAAGAATCTGAATCAATATTCGATGTTTTAAGTTTCAACACTTGGAGATATTCCAAGTTAGCAAAATTTCTTCTTGATATTGAAGCCAAATTAGAAGCTGAAATTTCTTCAATATTTGGGAACATTTCAAACATTCCATAAGGAAGGTATTTAATGTTGGGACCTTGAAATGAAATATTTCTAACATGATTAACATTTGCATTGAAACTATTTGGACGTGTCAACATTTTAATTGAATACGAAGGATGATCAACTGCTTGATCATCTACAGAACATAAATCAGCATCTTCATCGAATTCACACTCCAATTCTAAATATTTTTCAACTTCATTTTTCTTTTCAGTCACACAATTAGCTTCAATTTCATCTTTCAATTCAGACATCGTTGATTGCTCAAAGGTTCCGTTAATACAATTGTTATTTTGTAGACTCACAATTTCAATATTATTCAAATATTTCATGATTTCTGGATCAATTGATTCAATTTTGTTGTTGTTGAGAGAAATCATCTTGAGTTTAACGTTATGCTTTAGTAAGGATGGCTCCAGAACTGATAAAAAGTTGTTGTCAATATTTATAACTTCCAAATATTTTAATAGATGCAGGGTTTTAGGATGTAAATAATGCAATTTATTAGATTCGAGATTTACGTTTTTAAGATTCTTCAAGTCATTAAAAATATCTTCCTCGAGAAACTCCATGTCATTGTAACTCAAATCTAAATTTTCAAGAGATTCTAATCCATTGAAAGTTTCTGGTTCAATGTGTTTTAGTTTGTTTCCTGAAAGATCCAATGATTTCAAATTGCGAAGACCTATGAATGAGTTTCCATCAATTTCAATAATGCTGCTGTTCACTGCCGATATTTCAATAAGTTGGGGGAAGAAAGATGAAAGATTTTCAGGAATTCTTTCTATTTGGTTGTTATCAAAGCTTACTTTTTTCACACTCTTCAGTTTTTGATCATTTATAATAGAATAGCTCGTGAGCAGTGGATCAACATCAGATATTAAGCATGTAAACAAGCTTTCATTCGTAAATGTAGAAATCATTTCAAGGAATTCACATTCAACCTCATTGAGAGCTCCTTCAAATTTCTTCTCTGGTTCCTCAAGATTTTCTGACACTTCCGTCGTTGTTGAATGTGCTTTATATGGATAAATAATTTCACCTTGAATTGTTATTGATTTGACGTTTTCATTTCTTTTTAAAAGTTCCTCTGAAATTTTTTGAGTATTTTCTGTGTCCATATCAATAGAAACTTCAATTAATGTACTTAAGTTTGTGAAAAAATCTGGATTTACTTTTTTCATTCTATTTCCAATTAATTTTAATATTTTGAGAGTTGAAAGATGTTCAAATAATTTCTCATTTGTTTCATCTAAAACGCTATTATCAATCAATAGTTCTTCCAATGTCGTCAAATCATCAAAGGAATCTGATGCGATATCTCTGATATTGATGTCAGTTAAATCGAGAGATTTGAGATATTTCAAACCTTTAAAATTCGTTTTAGAAATTGAAGTGAGAGAACTTCCGGAACCATTAATTGCAATGAGATTTGGAAATGACTCGCTTATATTGTCAGGCAAGAATTCAACCATTTTGTTGTCTGTAAATTTGAATGCTTGCACAGTGTCACCATCAATAAGAGGTAGAGCAAAGAAATTTATATTCGGAACAATTTGATATCCTGGTTGATCTAAATTTTCTTCTTTAATTAAAATACATGTGAATAAAGTCTCATTGAGGCTTGGCCAAAAAATGTCTTCATATTCACATCCAACTTCTTTTATTTCTACCTCTTTTGACTTTTCTTTGATCTTTTTTTTCTTCACAATATTCTTTTGTTCTTCAACGAAATTATGATCCTTTGGAACTTGATGTCTACGCTTTATAACATATCCGGCCCCACATTTTTGCAGAATTTCTTTTCTCATATTTTCAAACGAAGAACTTTCATAAAACGAATCTATGCATTTATTATCACGAAGATCAACGTATTCGATATTTCTTGCGCTATTAAAAACATTTGGGCTTATCGATTTCAATTTATTATTTTGAATCCAAACATTTTTGAGCCTTCGATTTGTTTTGAAAAGATTTTCATCAATTGTTGACAGCTGATTATCACTCAAAGAAATGTTTTGTAAATTTGGCAACGATCGGAATATTTTTGAATGAATAAAATGAAATTTGTTTCCACCAAGTCTTAAAGCTTTTAGCGATTTCAATCCTTGAAAAATTGTCTCATCGATGTATTCCATTTTATTATTTCGCAAATCAAGTCGTTCTAATCTTTTGAGGTCATCGAAAATTCCAGGTTCAATAGATTTTATATTGTTATTTGCTAAATTTAAACTCTTGAGAGATTCGAGACCTTCAAAAGTTTTTGCTGATAAAAAAACTAAAGACGAGTTACGAGCTGAAAATTGTATCAGCTTGGGAAACACTTCAGCAACATTATACGGGAGGTATTTAATCTTCTTTCCATCAACAATACTTAACACTTCCACTTCCGAATTCTCGATAGATTCAGTAATTCTGAATCCTTTTGAATCAATGGTCTTATTTTTAATTACACAAGTTTTTAAAATTTGATTTGAAAAAGCCCAATACAAGTCGAGATATGCGCAAGAAACTCTTTTCTCTGTAAGATCATTCTCGAGATTTACTTCAACCTGAACATGTGGCGCTTCTGTGAATACAATTTCAGGAACTTTAGAGGTCTGTTCAATTGGAACCATTTGAACTTCTTGAACAATTGAGAATAAATGTTCATCATCATCAAATTGATATTCATGTCTGATTCCTTCTTCAACTTCAATCAGTTGGCCATCTCCAATTCTTTTAATAGTTTTCTTTCTTAGAACTCGTTGAATTATGACAATAGATGAACAATCTTCTTCCAAAGTTCTCTTCATGAATGTGAAATTAGATGAATCGAAATTTCCATCAATGCATTCGTTTCCTTCGAGTTCCACAGATGAAAGACTATTCATTCCTTCAAAAACATTAGGTGACACACTAACAAGATTGTTGTTACTCAATAAAATATTTTTCAATTTCGTGTTGGAACTAAACAAATTATCGTCTAAATCACTCAAATGATTTAGTTCAAGTGAGATATTCAATAACTCTGGTAATCCTTTAAATATCTTTGCTTCCAGAAATTTCAATTTATTTGCACTCAAATCTAAATTCCTTAGAGCAGGTAAATGATTAAACGAAGCTTCTTCAATAAAATGAATGTCACCATCACTGAGATCGAGTTCTTCAAGGCTGAAGAGTCCTTCGAAAGTTTGACTTTCAATTATCTTTAAGTCATTCGATTCCAAGAAAAGATTTTTTAATTTATGAAGTCCTTTAAAATTATTGTTTGAAATTGATTCGAGATATGAATCTTTGGCGGAAATCTCAAGAAGATTGGGAAAAACTTCTGCAATTTCCACAGGAAGATATTTCATATTTGTGTTTCTATTGAAATTGAGGCCTTCGATTTTATCAGCGTTTTCTGGAGATAACTTAAGCTTCATTCCAAGAAATTTAATTGGCTGGTTTTGGATATTGCATGTCAATAAAATTGCTTCAGAATATTCCCAAAATGTTTCATTAAATTCACAAATTAAATCCATATTTTCAACCATTTCAGAATTTTCATTGTCGATTAAATTTACAATGGAAGCTTAAAGTAAAGAAGAAAAACAAGTTTGAAGAAAGAATTAGCGAGATTCAAATTTGGCCAAATATTGAATGTGTCGAGGTTGAGAATTCTCACATCATTGACTAATTGTGTATAAAATAATTAAGAATAAATAAAAATAATTTTTTATCTCAGTCTTTCCGATAGCAGAATTATCAGTGTCGACATTTTCAATATTTGCCATCAAATTTTATAAATATTTACTTTTCATAACTTTTCTCGTGATATCTTCTGGAACATTTCCCTCATCCAAATTCTTATCAGAGGAGTTTAAATCATAAATCATATTATTTTCATGGTCTTCCTGTGTACATTTTTCTTCAATGTGCTTCTTCAATGTAGAAATGTCTTCTAATCTTTCGTATGATTCATCAATACATATGTTGTTTCTCAAATCGACTACTTCTAGTTCATTCAGCGAATCGAAAACGTTTGAATTTATATTTCTCAAATTGTTAGAATTGAATAAAACATATTTAAGTCTAGCGTTGAATGCAAACATATTTTCGTCAAGTGATTCAATAAGATTGCCACTAAAATCACAAGCCACCAAATCTGGAAACCATTTCAGATTTTCCATTGATACTTTCTTGAGTTCAGAGTTCAAAATGCTAATACTCTGAAGAGCTGGAAAGAAATTTTCAATTTCCGAAGGAAGATAATAAATCTTTTGATTTTCAGCAATTAAAGCTTCGACATCCTCGTTGTATTTTCCCGGAAGATGCTCCCCACTCACAGAAGCTACCAAATCATTCTCTTCCACAACTGTTGTTTCTTTGATTTCACAAACATAAGCCTCTCCAACATTAACTACTTCTTTGACACTAAACTCACAGTTAATATTTAAACCTTGTGTTTTGTAAATCAGCTCAGTGATGAACAGAAACATCAACAAACGCCAACGTCTATTAGGAAAAATTAAAATTTATGATTTATGATTTGATAACAAAACAAAAATAAAAGATCACATCATTTAAAAAAGAGCACATCACTAGAATGTTTAAAAATAATTCTGTTACTCTACATATTAAAGGATTTTAGTGCAGATTTTTTAAAGTAAAGTTCAGAGCTTGATAATTTTTTTAAAATTTATAGAAATATTTTTACATTCAAAAAGATACATTTAAAAAGGTATCTTCACTTTTTGGAAATTAATTAATTTTTTTTTCTAAATTTGCTCGAGTGTAAAATTTACAAACACTCTTTACGGTTGATGCTTGAGTTGAACGAGCAATTTATGTGTCATTATTAAAATCATCAATATTCAGTTGAATTCAAGGTCAAGCTTAAAGTGAGAGATAACTTTTCTCTGCGCAAAATTTATTTAATCATTGCATTTGGAAATGAATAGTGAATCTTAAGTCCAAATCATATACACAAATCAATGGTCTTTGTTTTAATAAATTAAATTAAAGGTGTAAAGACATTTTTCTAATGTTAAGCTGGCGTCAAATTGTTTTAACAAATACGCAACCGTCTAGATACTGTCTTGACCTCTACAAAGAAATCAGAAAAAAAAGGTTTTTTATAACTGCTGACGAATCAACAACAAAGCAATCAAACTGTACCGGCTTGATTCAAAAGCAAATCTTGTTTTAATATGAAATATTTGATGACACAATTCATCGCAGTTATTTATTTTTATCGACAATTTTGAATTTATAAAGAATATCTTGAACCATAATGAACTTAAATTATTATGCAGAAAATACTATTAAACAATTAATTATGGTTTAAACTTTTTATTAGATGTACATTTCTGTCTTTATGTTTTTTCGTTTAAAAGCGCATGATTCTTAGATAAATGTAAATATCTATGTACACTATTTGAGTCTGATTTTAACATAAACTGCTATAAACACTTCACTTTGATAACACACGCACCTCATTTCTTTTTTTAATCTTCTTTATCAAAAACCACAAGAAGCTAAATAAAGCTTTCGTACTACTCCGCTGCCGTCTGTATAATGAAATTAATTTGCAGTTTTTTCTCAATCATCCCCGACAATTCTAAAGCTTTAGAGGAAAAAAAGAGATTCACTGCTCGAGAGATTAAAATTTAAATTTACACTCTGAGACTGAAATTCTAAGTGGATTTGCTTGAGCACAATATTTAAGATAAGTCGAAGTTTTTTTTCTTTTTGAAATATGCTTTTATATTATTCATCTTTATAATGCTACCAAAGATAATTAGCATGCTAATCGCATGTTTCTTTATAAAATTAAAATTTCTTGACAACTACGATGTCGATCATAATCTTTATTGATTTGAAAATATTTTTTTCTATTTTTTAAAATATTTTGTCACATTTTTTAAAAGATCGACTTCATTATGGTATAAAAACTAATTTCTTACAGATTAAATTTATTTTCTCATAAATATGAATATTTAATGCCCTGTTGAGTTAAATATTTTCTGAATATAAAAAAATAATTACAGAAAATGAAATTTTACCTTTCCAGGGAACATCATGATCATCCAAGAGTATCCCAAAATCAAATTTGATTTCCTGTGGTCCACCTTATGCAACATGATAATTAATTTACCAATTCTTTTTGTACAATTTTGAAAAGGTTCAATTTTCCAAAACAGCAAAGAAGAAAATGTGAAATATATTTTGAGTAATCTGACCTGAGAAATTCAATGTTATCCGGGATAAAACACAATGATAAAATATGAACTTTCTTTTTACCAACTTAAAACCAGAAGAAATTGTGTTCCTTTTGTATGAAAATCATTTCGTTATTGACATTAAATCATTTCTATCCAGACAAATAGATAAACTATCATATTTTTGTATTTCTTTTTATTTTACCATCTGTTTCATTTATCATTACTTTATGTACAAGATTTCTATTCTAAAATAAGTTGCATATCTTTTCATTCTGTTTCAGCATTATCGTAATTCCTTAAAGACTAATTTTCATCTTCTTTTTTTTAATATCAAAAAGATTTTGTTTGCTTCTAACATCTTAGCTTAGTTACGAATTTATTTTACAGCTCTTTTCTTACATAAAAATTTTTCTCAAACCAAAGAGAAGTTACGACATATGTATTGTTTCGAAGTGTTTTAAGTTTTAGGAAAATTGGTGAAACACTGCAAATTAAAATGATTGCATTAGTACAATTTTCCTTAAATTTTTATATCCGAAATGCAAAAAATGAGATTCAATAAGTGTAGGACTGAAGTGAAATGAATCAAATCACAGATATCAACAACATTAGTCCCATTCTGATTTGATAATCAACAGCATAAAAACATTCTTAAAACTTCTTAAGATTTTTCATTCTCTCACTTCGTTAATTTTTTAAATTAATATTGCTTGTATCTAATTTCAGATTAACAAACGTGAAAATTGTTATCAAACTCCGTTTGAGTATGAATCACCCAAAGGTACAACTTTCCCTAGTTACAATTTTTTTATGTTGTTATAAAATATAAGAAAAGTTTTTAGTATTAAGATCATGATTTGGGCAAAGGGTCTTCAAAGTTCCAAAAAGAAGCTCAGAGTGTAGAACAAAATATTACTCAACGATTCCTATTGTTAATAATCATTGCATCCTGGACATATGTATCTATGTATATAATTCTTTTTATTGTTTCACTACTCGTTAACCTTATGCATGTCGCTGTTTGTATTCAACTATTCAGTTGCTGTTTAGTGAGAATTAAATCAGCATAAATAAAGTGGTGGAAATTTAGAGCATTTTGGGTTTTCATCTTTATAGATTCATACTACTTTCTTTCTCTTCTGCCTTAACTTGAATCATAAAGTGCGTTTTACTATTTCAATAATGGTACCCTGTTGAAAAGCAGAGGTTTTTGTAAATATTCTTTTGTTTTGTAATGAATAAACATTAGTTTTTCTTTTATATTTCGTTTTGTAGCATTGCATTGAAATAGAGTTTTATTCAACACACAATCGATTGATTTGCTCTGTGTATGCATTTCAATATCATTCTTCCTTTTACTGCTCTACGCCCATTTCTCGTCATCAACAATTTATTGTTCAATTTCTGTATTGTTACTTCAAAAACGTGAGTGGTGAAATTAAAAGGTATCTGTTGCTATAGTAATATTGTTAAGCTCAAGGTTTTTCTAACTGAAAACTATGCGAGATGCGAGGGAGAATCTTTGCTAGTCTAACATAATTAATACTTTATTCCTAAACTTTTGATGTATGGATTCGTTCAGTTTCTGGCTTCTCTAATTGATTCTTAGGCCATTAAAACTATAATAGCAAACTATTGGTTTTAATTACTCACTTCCTATTAGGACATGATTCTTACTCTACACAATTGTTGTAGCAGAAAAAAGAGACAGCAAACTTAGGCTGTACAATAAAAGAAAATCTGTCATTTTTACAGACTATTCAAAATATCGTTTACTTCTTATTTTCTATTTGCTAGAAGATTTTCTAGCAACCAAATCTTATTTACATGGCACGAATTTTTAACTCCCTTCAAAAGAGCGTATAATAACTTTTTAATCATTTTACATATGGCTCACTTCTTTATGGTTCTAGACTAAATATTTGCATGCAATGAGTGACCTCAAATTTTTCTCTTCCATCGACTAGTTTGAAATGTTTAAAACCTTGACGGTTCAAATTAATTTTGCTTGCTCTTATCTTCCCTTTTTCTTTCTCTAAAAAAATAGTTTAATTTTCCTTGCAAGAATTCTTTTATAATGAATAAAAAATTCAGTCCGTCATTGTAAGTATGAATTTACTTATTTTACATGTGGATTTATATGTGTATATTATGCTTGCATTAAACAATTAAATAGAAACTTTAGGATTCAGTGGATCTAAATCTGATTATTATGTTTTTAAGAGTTTTTTTTCTTTTGTCTTCCCTTTTCTGATTTTTTCAGGCTTTTCATATCTTTATCTTCATAGTTTCGATCATTATCTTTACGTCAGTGTCCTTTAGAGCTTCTCTGGAAGACAACATTGCTTGGATCATCGGCAAGCTGTGGATACTTGTGAATGATGTGAATATCAACTCCGTCGTAATGTTCAACTTCACCATGTTGAATCAGTTCTTCCTTTTCGTCTTCTGTCCAATTGATACTACCTTCACCACCACCTGCGACTATTTGTTTTTCATTTTCCCAAGCACGATCAACAGCGCGCTTATGAGCATGTTTAACAATTCTCTTGCGTTCCAAAGCAGGGTCAACTCCATATTTAATAATAATGATTGCATCCATGCCATGTAATCTCAGTTCCTTTCCATTTTCGTTTCCATGTTCGTTAATATCATGTGTTGTCACGTTGAACATTCCTCCCAATCGCCTCAATTCTTCGGTATCGTCTCGTAATTTCATGATATTATCTTTGACGAAATAAAATACGTCTTGATTGTGAATATTGAAATGCAAATCAAGAAAATATGAGTTATTGAAAACTGATGACACAACATCTTGAATTACGCTATTAGAACTATCAATAGCGGAAACTAAAGCCCGACCACCAACACGTGAAAACAAAACGCCTTCACCAAAAATACTTCGTCGGTGAGCAATCCTCGGTCTTGATATAGGTGACTTATCAAAATGTGTAGAAATTGGAACAATTTCTACGCTTGAGAATGATTCATCAATCTAAAATGAAGGCATTTAAAATGAAAAAGAAATTATATCCAAGGCATCTTATTTAGATATGTACTTACTTTATCCACAATACATTTAAGCCCAGACATCACTTCAAATTGAGGTGCAAGTTTAGATGCTTCAATTTTGGTTATTGGTTTATAAGCCATTTGATTAATGTATTTCGACCCTTGCATTTTGTTTATATCAAAACCAAGAAGCTTTAACCAATCATTAATACTTGACATATATCCTATCGATTGTTGGTCGTGGGATTGATCACGCCAGCCATTAATAGGATCATTATTGCGGAATCTGTAAGTGAACACATCATTTGGGAGAAGCATGTTGGTTGCAAGTCTTTCCCAATCAGGAGTCATCCATTGTCCAACAGATGGATCATAAATACGCCCATTAATAAACACAAGGTGAGTGTTGGGATCAACAAGACCACCATGGAATCCAATCGGTACAAAGAATTCAACGTTGGTGTCTTTGTAAATCTTTCCGAACGGTGTGCGCTTAATTTGTTTTACAACATTTCCATTCACGTCATAAAATGCCAAAGGTGAAGAATTTTGGTCTGTTGCGACATAGAAACGTTGATCAATTGTTTCCATTACAATCAAATTTCGACGATCGTCATAAAGAAATCTAAATTGTAATATGTTCAATAAATAAATTAGCTCACATTTCAATTTTTCTTAAATTATTTATTACCTGAAAGTCCTTCCGTTTTTAGGTTGATACATGTGAGTGACAAGTTGCTTTTCTAATGGATTGGCATAAAAATATTGTGTGACATTACCTTTATCGTCATGCCACATAACAAGACGATCCATGTCATCATAACAGAACCAGGCTTGGAATTTATCACGTTCAGCAGCGTGGATCATTTGTCCGCGATTATTATAACGATATTTCTGCTCTCCTCGTCTCACAACGTAGCCTCTTGCATCATATGAGTTAAACTCAACGTCTCCTACTTGCATCACTCTGTCAGCAGGATCATATCCAAGATTTGTTTTATCTCCCTGATCCATCATTCCAACAATATTTCCGTTCTCATCGTAAAGATATTTCCAATTGTTTGTACCCACTACTTCCATGACATGTCCATCTGCATTATAATTGATCTTATCCATTGATGTTTGACGACCTATGGCTGCTTTATGAGATTTTAATCGATTCTTTACATCGTGTTCAAGCTCTAAGCGGAAAGTATCTACTGATTTTATGTTCATAAGTACTGATTTCACACGACCATGCTCGTCATAATCGGTTATAGTGAAAAACTGTTTAGAAACATCTTCAATTACGGTTCGATTAATATTTCGAGTAAACTTTAGATCAGATATGTTCATTAATGATCCTAAATTTTGATGGAATTTCAACCGGAGCATCGGCATGTCTTTTCCATCAATTGACATTTCAATCGCACTGAGACGTGCTTGATTATCATATTGATATTTGAAGTGAGATGATGTCATTGTACCTTTAGAGCTAAGACGCATTTTCTCATCTCTTATCAGACCGGTGTGGTAACGGAATTCACGACGAAGCTCGAAACCAGGTTCTTTCGTTTCGATTTGTTTTACAAGGCCAGTTCCCTCCTGATAAGTGTAATGAATTTGACTAAGTCCAGCAAGGATTGTCTCCACTTGTCCATCATCATCATACACATAAACTACTTTCCCACTTTGTGGATGAGGATGAGTTTTTGAAATGACATGACCATCATCGTTGAATAAAAGTTCAAAAGGATGTCTTTGAACTGGAGTATGGTATTGATATTTCACAAATCCGAGTGAAGTCTGTACAGAGAATGTGTGAATGTGACCTCTTGGTGTTGTCAAACTTTGAAGTGCTCCTGTCTCGTCATATTGCAAAAGATAATCGGATCTTCGTGGAGTTGTTATTTTCAATGGACTCAAACTGTTGCCGTCTTTAAAAGTGAACAACATTGATGTACCATCAGCGTATTTAACCTCACTCAATCGTCCAGCATCGTATGAATAGGTTTCCTTTAAATCTCCCCATGCCCAACTACCAATGCGACCATACCGATCATATTCGATTTCAACAGGATTATAATCTCCGGTTTGTGGACGGAACGCAGTTTGTCGTAATCCTTTGTCATATTGAACAGTGAGAAGCCGTGTTACTATTTTTTCATCCGAATTGACTGAAACCATTTGATTATCTCGATCATATTCAAGAGAGAGAATTGATTCTCCATTTACTCGAAGTCTTCTTAGGACTGGTTGAGACTTTGGGCGTGCATTTGTTGGACTTGAGCTCATTCGTTTCATTGCGTATCGCCATTCAAATCTGTTCACAATCTCATTTTTCACTTCGATACGTTGACGAGATGGTACTGGATAAGTTTCTCCCAAATAAGGATCAACTTCGTTTAAAATTGCATGGGGAACAGTTTCGACAGAAGTTATTGTTCCAAAAGGAGTAACATAAACAGTTCCTCCACTACCGTCTTGAATGATTTTTGTTACTGCATCCCCAACACGTTCAATTACTTGATTTTGCTGCACAACAACTGTTCTATCATCAGGTTGCACTTGAATCACTGCACCTTTCTCATTAAGATCAAAATCTACTCTGATGACTTTTCCACTTGGTGTTACTACTGATGTGCATCGTCCAAACTCATCGTAATTATAAAAGAATGATCTTCCACTTGTATCTAATTTTGATTTAAGTAGACCAGTTCCTCCATAATAATCATAAGACGTACTGAAATTATCTGGTGTTCGGAATTCATGGAGCATTTTGTAACGTGGACTCAGCTTAATTGAGCTTTTCTGACCTTTAGAATTCTCAATAAACTGAATTTGTGCAGAATAGTCTCTTAAAAAGTAAACTCTGTTTCCTACTGAATCGGTGACAATTGAAAGCTTTCCGTTTGAAGTGTTCACATTGTATGAGAATGTAACATAAGTTTCGCCAGTTAGAACGTTTCTTGTGGATGTATGCTGACCAAATCTATTGAAAATATAAACTTCATGGGTTTCGGGATTATAAATTTCATATTCTCGCGTAGAACTTGCAGGAAGTTGAGATGTCACAGCACGTATTCTATAATTAGCTTGATCTGCGATGTAAAGTGTTCCATCTGGGGTTGCAGTCAGTGCCGAGATCGTATTAAATTTAGCTGATGTTGCCAGGTGATGATCGGTCGTGTAACAATCGCAACCACGCTCTAAACAGTTACATTTTGATTCAGCACCAGCGTAAAGCTGAATTCGACCATCGGTTGTCACAACGCGAATTCGATTTATTCGTTGTGAATCTGATTCAGCAACAAAAAGATCACCATTTGGAGCAAATGCTATAGATTGAGGCATGACTAGAGTGGCATGAGCCGCTAAACGATCGCCATCTTCACCTCCCAAGGGGGAACAGTGTAAAGGCCGACCAGCTATAATCCTTAATCGTCCATCAGATGTTTTCATCATTACAACACGATCATCTAAGAAGTAGAGTACACCTGTTAACGGATTAATGGCTACTTCAGTAGGCCAACGAAGTAAAACCTCTTCCATCTTCAAAGTTCCTTCGCAAGGCATTGGTTTCCAATGGGACTTATGGACATGAGATCCAATAATCGTTGTAATGATTCCATCTCTGTCGATTTTCCTAATGTTTGTTCCATCAGCAAAATAAACTGTTCCATCATTTGAAATAGCAAGCCCTTTGGGATATGCCAGTTTAGCATCTCGTGCCAATGAACCATCGCCACAGTGTGCTTCGTCACCAGGTAGACAACGCTCACCAGAACCAACAAAGACTTCCCAGTTACGTTCAGGATCTGAGTAGTCATTTTGTCTAAGCACTCGGATAATTTGATGTGATTCTGGATCAGAAATATAGACTGTGCCATCAAGTGGTGAAATCGCCATGTGGTACCGATATGATACTCTTGTTGCATTGAGTTTGACAATTGTTCGTACTAATCCATCGGTTGTTATTTTACGAATATAATTAAAATCTCCAACATACACTGAACCATCGGATGCTGTCGCTAAAGCAACAGGAGCCAATAATCGTGCTTTTGTCGCTTGCTGGCCTTCCTCGCATTCGCCATCACAGTTGATATTTCTTTGATGACCATCACCCATGACCGTCTGAATCATTCGAGGTTTTTGTCGAAGATAAACAGTAGTTCCGTCTCCCATTTGAATAATTCCATCATGAAAATTATATCTATGATGGATATCTAAGTTCCATCCTCCAATTTGACTTATGCTCATGTCATGTCCACTTAATTTTGTTGTTTGTATATTCCAAATAACAGATGAACAATCAGTGTACTGATATCCTACACGTACCATAGCTGTTGTTACACCATAAACTTTTTGTTTGTAAATGTTAAGACGATTCCATGCGTAAGTAAATTTTATCAAGGGATCTGCCTCAAAAGTTCTTTCAAATAAAATTCCTTCAATTGTTATTCGTAGATGTATGCGATGAAGAGTTGTTGGAATTTTTTCGGGTGTAAGTTGAAGTTCTATTGTACTAAGATATCCTGTAGCCTTAGAAGAGTGATACATAAGATTTAAGCTAGTACCAGGAATCGTTATCGATTCTTGGACAACTTGTGATTCTACAAGCACAGCAGATTTGGTTGGACAAGAACCCTGAAAACCATGCTTCCATGTCGCTAACACGATGGGTTTGACCAGATCATAATCGTGACTAGCACAAGGTGTTGGATGTCTAACAAATGATTTATCATCATCAATTGACATTGCTACTGTATCAAGGATTACAACTTCATTCCATGGAACATTAATAATTCTTTCTTGTGGACGGAATGGCTGACGACCAAACAGAATTTTAACTGCTCCACCACCATTGATCATCAAATCAAACCAACCATCATCGCGTGTAATTGTAAAACCTTCACGTGAGATTGTTGTTGATACTCGCACTCCCATCAGACCCATGCCAAGTTTAGTCACAACTCTTCCTCGGATTACAGCAGCTCGACTGCAGAAAACATTTAAAGATATTGCATTAAAATGTGTGTTGATAATAAATTGTATTGAATAAATTCAAAAATATAATAAAAGAATAAGAAAAATATATATAAGTATTAGATACCTATATCTAATTTTAAAAATTAATAATAAATGATCACAATCACAATATGACATCCACACACAATCAAAAGCACATTGGATTAGTAGTTTTAGTTGATCTGAATCATTTTTATAAATCAGTTGTGTTGAAGAGGCAAAGAAGAAATGTTCTACGGAAATAATAAATTTCATTCTTGTGCTTCATTTTTTCACGATTTCAGTTTTATCAGTCAAAAAACTAAACTGAACTTAAACTTTTAAATTTGCATGAACTACATACTTAGCAGGTACAAAGATAACGAATTAAATAAGTCATGAATATGTTTACTTCTCTTAAGATAGCTCTTAGATGATGCTTACCTGGCGTTAAAATGATTCCAAAATACGCTGCTCAATTGTAATATTTAAGTAATATTAAAATAAGTGAAAGTGAGAAGAAGGAGAGAGAAGTGAATTAGTTGATTTGTTATGCTACTTGTATTGATTAGATATATGTAGATTATTGTTCGAGAAATAAACTCAAAAATATGTATTTATGTAGTTTACTGTAACTGATAATGAATCCGAGACCCGGTAATTTTATATGAGTGGTTCATAACATTTTAAAGCTAGTATCTACCAGGACTTTTTTTCTTCTCATGTTCATACTTATTGCTATCAGAAATTACAACTTCATAAGATAGCCCCTAATCTTAATTAAAAGCAACTCGAACCATTATCGATTATAAAAACTACAAACAAAATTATCAACGAGAGATTTTGTTCAAATAAAGAAATGGAATTTAAAGACCTAATGAATCGAGTTTTTATATCTTTCTCATATCAAAGTTGAACCTGAACTTTTCTTCATGAGAAAATAGTGTTATACTCTATGTATGTATGCAATTTTAAATCTAATTATCCAACAGCAAATTATTAATTAAATTGTCTGTATTTCCATCCCTACGATAATTTTAAACTTTCAATTTGTTACATGTGATAACGAGTTTATTAAAACATAAATTTATTCTCCTTTTCTCTAGAGCAAAGCATAAATTAAATTGTGTTTAAAGTACTCATTAATCTGGTGATGAAGCACCTTTTCCTACCTCCTACTTTTTTATAACGCTTTCAATATCACACTCTTCTTAAACGCGATATGCGAAGTGGATGTGTGCGAAAGTTTAATTTATAACCGAGGAAAGAAAAGCATAAAAGTTCAAGATGGAAAATTCCTTTTGCAAAAAATCACATGTGAGAAGAGAAAATCCAATTAAAATGTTACATGAAAATTCCATTCTTTATAGCACTCGCTCCCTCCATGATAAAATGATTTTCTTTCTTATCAATTTCAGTTCAGAGTTTCTAAGGATAACCTTATTATACGGCCGTTAAAACCTCCTCAAATTCTATTCTCAAAAGTAGAAACATAAGTTTTCATTAAACATTTAAGTTGATACTCTTCTATAAAGGAGTTGATAAATGGATCGCTTTAAATAAGACAATTTTCTTAGTTTTTTTTCACTCAAATTACGATTTTATACATGTAAGTAGTAGCTACAATTTCATCAAAGAACAAAAATTTAATTTTCAAGTAATGAGTATATAAAGAAAATGTCGAGAAAAATACATGTGGGTAAGTGAAAGTCATTCTAAAATGAAAACTGAAAAGTCGTCTGAATTCTATATAAGTGTTGACGATTGTGACTTCAGTTTCGATTTCAAAATAATTTGATTAATGGAAATTGTATCGTTTCAATTTTGTTTGTTGTTCATCGCTTCTTTTTTTATTCTAAAGAAAAGAATTCAAAAGAAAAATTTCAAAAATTCCGAGACGAAACTTTTATTCTTGTAATCAAGCTGTTTGCCTCATCCTCCATTTCCTTTTATACTTTTCTTTATAAAACCCTGCTGGCGTTTGTAATTGCTTCGAGAATTTATGTTTGCAACATAATTAAACATTATTTTAAAGTAGATATTTTCTTTTACATTTTATTTTCAGTCTAGTGAAATTTTTTTAGCTTGTTGTATTGAATCCAAAAAGCAAAAAAAGCTGAATGTATGTATGTTGCTATTTACGCTTCGGTGAATTTCAAACTTATTTTATGGGTATGAGATGCAAAGGAGGTTACATACGCACAGTAGATCAAGGATCAAGGACTTGTGTAAACGGGGGGAAATGTAAAATGTATGTAAATTAATTAAAAATCATAAATTATGCTCCGCTTTTACATTTGAAGTTTGTGGAAGGGTGGAAAAGTTGGTTGGATGATTGTAGGGTAGAATAATATTCACTTTAGAGTGGAAAATGGAAAAACCATTAAAGTCGTTTTTGGAAGAACATTTAGAGCAATTAAGGCTGAAGTTATGCTTTCTTATTGTAAACTTTCGCTCATTTAACTCGAATAAAATGTCTTTCCCTTCACCATGACATAAAATGCTGGAGTATAACGACGATTTTTTTATTTCATTTTGCCTAGAGTAGTTTTTGGTTTCGTAATCGTCAATCATGTTGTTTTTCAGTTGCTTGAATGGTAAGAAAAAAACCTCACCGACAATAATTTTCGTAAAAAGAACGAAAGGAAGTAAAATGTAAATTGCTGTTTTTTTTTATCGCCATCTCCCTAAGCAAGGAAGTATGAAGAAAAGAAGAAAGAATCAGCTTAAAACAAGCACTACAACTTTACTAACAAGCATTAGTTAGGTTTCAAAATGAAAATTCGGCTCAATTTAAAAAAAAATTTAAAACATTTTTTGAGTTCTTGCTTGAAATTTTTATTTTCAAAATCGAAATACTAGAAAAGCATAAATGTACCGTTTATTTCATAAAATATGTTCTGATAGTTTAATGAGATGAGATTTATTTGCAGACAGGGGCACAACATAAAGAGTACACGGTTATTAAACTCATAAATTACGTTTTAAGACTTATAACCACATGAAAATTTAAAGCTTTATGCTGCTTATGTTAGTTTTATGTTAAACTGATCAAAATGCAATTGAATTAATTTTAAGTTAATCTTTTTTTCTTTTCTTTTTAGTTTTTTGAAAATTTTGAAACTCTCTAATCGGGATCGGAAAGCAGCAGTAAATATTTTTAAACATGTAATTTTTAAACAAGTATTTATGTATTACCTTTCGTTGAATGTTTCCATTTTGGCATAGTTTTGTAAGCTGCCTTCATCGATCAAGAATTTCATTCGTTCAAAAAATGACGCTGTTATTGCAGGAGGTTGTTTCCTCAACAAAATATCGATTGGTTTTGGTGCTGACACACAAAGTTGATGTGTGCTGCAAGCCGCTTGTGTACAACATTCAGGATCTTCGCAATCAGTTAGACCATCTTTTAAATGTTCAAATCGTGTGTTAAATTATTTCTTATAAATAAAACTTAGTTTATTCATTTACCTTTATCGTTGTCTTTACCATCTTTACAATCTTTTTCCAGTGGAAGTGAACAATCTATTCCATCCCATCCATCGTTACAACGACATTCAAAGAGACCTTCTGGTCCAACACGACATTGACCATGATTTGAACAACTAGCAAAAAAATTATTAAAAATCAAATAAATGTTAAAGAAAATTTAAACTTACCCTCCAGGACACCCTTCTAATGTGCAATGTTTTCCATTCCATCCAGTAACGCATAAACAAGTTCCATTCTTACATTGACCATGATCGTTGCATCTTGGATCACAAAGTTTCATATTGCACAAGTCACCATCCCATCCATCATCGCACTTACATTTGTCTTCAACACATCGTCCATGTTCTCCACAATTCAAATCGCAAAGTTCCAATGAACAATCGTCGCCACTGTATTTAAGTTCACAAATACATTTCTGTGTATGCGGATCAAATTTTCCATGTTTGGAACAGCTTGGAAGACAAGGAATTGCAGCTTGATCTTCAACAGAACAATCTTGACCTGTCCATCCTTTCTTACATATGCAAATTCCTTCTGCACAATATCCGTGATTTGAGCATGTTGGATGTGGGCAGTCAATTTCTTCACAAAATCGACCTTTAAAACCTCGCGCACATGAGCATTTTCCACTAATACAATGTCCGTTACCATTACAATCTGGAACCTCACATTCACCTTGTGCCAACTGACATTCTTTTCCTTTCCACCCTGGATTACAACTGCATTCTCCATTAATATATTCTCCACGTTGATTGCATAATACTGGACAAACGCCTGAGAAATAAAAATATTTAATGATGTAATAATTATTCATATTAGATTGACTCACTATCGTTGCATGATTCACCACCATAACCAGCATTACATTGACAGTGGCCTCCAATACAATTTCCATTTCCATTACATCCATTTGGACAGTTTCTCATCATTTCACCTGCTACTATTGCATAAAATGACACTTCTTGATTATGTCCATCATCGTTATAAAGTGAAATGAACCAAAATCCGTTTTCCATGAATTTTATCACATCTCGATGAATTGTTGGCTGATAAGCCGCCCGTGATGTTCTTGTGTTGAAACCACTAAGAATTTCTTTAAAATCATATTGTGTATGAGTGGGCAAAGCGTTTCGACGACCATAAAAGCCTATTGATGACCCTCGTGCAATTGTAAAATTAAATTTCACATAAGCTTTTTCAGTCATAAAGAACTGCATGTTCCAATAACCATAGGATGGAATTAATCTTTGTAAACGTTGCCCTAACTCAACTTCAGCAAACTGTGTGTTATCAGGAGGAATAGCCCTTGGACCGGGCATATCACCAGCTGTGAATGTAGAATTGAAAAAATTTCTTATCTTCTTATTTATTTAAATATACATTTCGTTTTAAAGATATTTAAGTAAAAATGTGGAGCACACAACAAAATCTTTGGATTTTCAAAGAAACTTCTGTCGATATTTATCAGGAATTGGAATAATTTTTAGAGTAATTTTGAAAATTGATAAGCATGTAAATTATTATTGTTGTACTTAGTTTGTAGATAAAATATAGAATAATACATAAAATATCATCCAGTCCCTGATAAAAATGTTTTAAATATGGTTTAGTGGAACGGAACCAACTGTCATTAACTCATCAAACTTCTCCCTATTATCTATCACCTCCCTTTTATTACACTTATAAATAATGAAAATTGGTTGAGTTTCAAAGTAATGGAAAGTCATAAATGAATGAAAAGTTACGCATGCAAAACATTTGTTAGTAATGACTCAGCAGAGATGATTAATGAAAGCAATGAAATGGATTTTTTCGCATCATCGTGATCCATTAGTTGCATTCCTTTTTCATTTAAATTAGTTTTTCAAACCTTCAGAATAAACAATAAAGCCATCATCAATGCCCTCAGTCGATGATTCATCAGTAGAATCTTCCTCATCAGAATAGCCATTGGTAACAATTTCATATGAAGTAAACTTTTCTTTTGATTCTTTATATAGTCGTACTAAATCTGAATTGTCTTCAACATCATAAGCATAAAATTTTTCATTTTTCTCTTTTTCTAATGGCAGAGGAACTGCGACTTGTAACTGATAAACTTCCTGCTGGAATGAACCCAACCCAGAATCCGTCGATATTGAAATATTTACCAACATTCTCTTTTCTATTACAGTTCTCGTCTTCTTAGTATCATGCCCAAAACCATCATCAAAAACTACATCAACAGTTCCGTTTTCATGCGTTTGACGCTTCTCACGTCGATTTTCCTTACCTCCAATGGTGTTACCTAACGATGACGCTATTTCTGGTTGATCTTGTGATGGCACTGATGACTCTGTCGAAAATGGCAATATAGATGGTGGACAATCCCTTCCTGAGGGATTCATGCCGTCTTGTTTCTCTTTAACTAAAACTGTACACGGATTTGTTGATTGATATGACCAGCTTGACATTGAAGAAGCTGTGAAAATCAAATTTTAATAATTAACATACGAATTTTGAGAACATTTTAGACAAAAAATAATCATACCTGATATGAAAACTAATATGGATAGTAAAACAACACATAACATTATAACTAAAATGGCTGTGCACTTCCATGAGCACTTTGATGTGAATCCTTTTCGGAAATTTAACGGTGTCGAATAATGATGATGATGATGATGAGAAGGAGGTCCACTGCTTATATGATGGGCTGTAGAGAGTGTGCCAGTAGCGCTGCCACCAAATAACACTCCCATGCCCCTCGCTGGCATCATCGGACCTGAGTATGCACGATCATATTGCTTGAGTGTATCCTTAGTAGGTGTTGAACATGCTGAGCCACCACTCACACCAGATTTGTAGTCAATTGGTGAACTCTTGTTTATATCTAAGTGATTAAAGAAATGAAAAATTATTATTAAAATATATGCATTCGATTATAAAGAATAATTTCTAATGTTATAAAAGTTTCCATATAAACAAAAAGTAAAATCAGAACATTTTCAATTTGCCAAGTTTCCTTTTCTTCTTAAGAAAATTTCATCGTCTTTACGCATGTGTGAGGCCCGTCAATATACCTCACATGCTGTTTTTCTATTACAACTTGGTTACATACAATCTTGTGAAATTTTCGAAAAACTAAGTTCTTTTCTCTATAGATAATCCTTTTCTTCATAAAAATGCATTTCTTTGCTATTCCATTTCTAAATAAACCTATCAGACTAAAAATTGAAGAAAACTAAGCACAAATATATTCTCGTAATATTTTCTTTCTATTCAGAAAAGAAGCTTTTACAGTTCATAAAAAAACAAGGAAAATGAAATAAAATAATCAGAAAGGGAAATTCCGACGAAAACTCTCAATTAAAGAATTTTAAAGGAAAAAAAACTCCTACACACGGGAAACACACACATTCAAAGTTAAAAGTTTTGTATGAATTTTAATGTTCTAAACATTCGAATGTATTGAAAGTTTATTTAAAATATTATTTTAAATTTAAAAATATCAGGAAATGAATTGAATTAGAAAATTTAATTTCTAAATTTGTTATATTTAATATTTTAAATTATTTTCAGGGTTTTTGTAGTCATACATTATCCATTCTTAATGTGAATGATACAAGAAGATTTTCTAAAGGTGTTGAATAATACAATAAAACTTCGAATAAACTAATTTCATAATTTTCTATAATGAGCTTAACAAATAATTAGCTTAAAGTTAAATATAACATCGTTGATAAACTAATCGTTAACTAAAAGAGAATACTCGGAATATGTACTATACTTAAATTATAATTACAGAACATTTCCTTAACATTGATAGCTTTATATCTTGTAAAAGAAATTCATTCAGTATACTGTTGATTGGAAAATAGATGAGAAAAATCATTATTTAGTTCTAAGTTTTCCGGACAATTAATCTTACTTCGCAATTATTTTCTTTTGTTCGTTGGAGGCAACATTTTCATTGCGAAAAGTTTTTTATAAAATTATTCTATTTCTAGATGTTCGTAGATTTAAGTATCAAAGATTCAAATATTCTGTACATATGCATTAAAGATAGTACAAAGCCTTAGAAGTTTATGTCAAGTTTTGGAATTAATATAAAAACATACATGGGTAAATTTTTACAAAAAAAGGAAATTTAGCTAGTATGCTTAAATCATTATTAGAGATTCAATCTTAAATTAATCAGCATACGAAAAGGAAATTTTCACGACTAATTTTAATTCATCTTTAATATTTTTGCATGCTTTTTTTAAATAAAACTCGATTTGCATTTGATTAGATGATATTTTACAAATTATTGAGCTTTGTGATGAAGCTTCCAACATGATGCGATATTTTTATAAAGGAAACCCTCATAGCTGTACTAAAACATAATAACTGTCTTGTGATGTAAAATTTTACATCCACATAAAATGGAATGCAAAAGAAAAAATGTTTGCCTTATCACTTCGCTCGAATAAAGCTTTTATTTCAAAAATCAGAAAATGAAATTCTTCTCAGGAATTTAAATTGGAAAAGTTTTTAAAAATCATTACGAGGGACATGATTCGATATATTTATAAACTTAGCATCAATTGGGCAGTTGATTTCTAAAGTAAAGCAATAAAAATTTTACAAAGAAAAGTTTTTATCTTCAAAAGTAAAGTCAATAGAGATTTAATTAAAAATGATATCTTTCGTTTATCTAAAAGAATGTCAGATTTATTTAAACTTATGAAACAAAAATAAAAGAAAAGTTAAACTTGTTGTATAGTAATAAGATAAAACTTACTGAGATTACTGCTTGGTATGTAAACATTTCCTGAAGGCGTTCGCACCAGACACGATGGCTCAAAGTCCATATCGAGATCATTAGCTATACCTTGAACTCGACCATTCATGCGACTCATCGTTGGATTTCGAGGGGGTACATCGGGGGGTGCTATGTGTGGAGCTGGACCTGCAAATAAGAGAAGAATTACCTCATTAAATGAAAATAGCAGATTTTATTATTCATAGAACACTTGCTTCTCATTGAATTTATCAGATATCCTCATCGATTTCTATTAAACACGACCTTATCAGATAACTAACATAATAATAGGATGCAACACAAGAATGATGCTTTTCCATTAGTTTTATTCAACTGGCTTAAAGTTTTATTAACTTCGTAAGTAATTCTTAAATAAAAGATAATTTGCGGCATTTCAGGTTTACAAGCTAATGGCAATTGGAAGTCACGTTTAAATCGTAAAAGCCCACAAAATAAGAATCATCAATGTTTGAAAAGATTACCTCAACATTGACTGAAAGAAGGAATACAAGGTTGAAAGAGACTTTAAGACATTATTAGCCTAAGAACTTTCTCTATTGATGAAATCACTTGGCACCATAAAATCGAATGTCTAAATATTTTATGACTCAACGTTGGATAATGTATTTTTATGAGCTGTGAGCAGTGGCGCTTGCTATGAATATCTAATTAGTTTCTTCCATTCAACGATGATTAAAGATGTTTAAAATTTTCCTTATTTTATATTTTTGTCTCATAAACATTTTACGCTAGATTGCAAACATTTTTCTAGTTAACTATGCCACCCGCCCCTAATGAAACTTTACCTGACATTTTTTTGTTCATTAGCATTTCAACTTTCATATGAATTATAAAGATTATGTCTTGGTAGAATTAGCTTGCCCAACACGTCAGAACAACAAAAAAAATTACACAATTTCATGGTCCGTGTGTGCTGAACAAATTCGATGTGTATAAAGCAGGATTAATTTTTACCTTCCAATTGATTGGGTTAAATCCGTCAATTGCACTAGGGCTTTGCCCTTTTTCGATTAATTTTTATCACTTCCATTTCCACAACCTTGGTTGATGCAACCATATCATTTCCCTCTTTCTTTTTCACTTCGTTTTCTGTATGTACATAAATCGTGAGAGGAATTTTATTTTTATGAAATGAAGCCAATAAATTGACGATGCAAGGGAAACGGATTCTTCAATGTAGAAAGGAAGCAAGCGAGAGTCGACTTTGATGGCAGAACAATTTATCAATCCGATGATATCTAGTCGAATGGTCTACTTGGAAGAACGGGATCAGAATAGATAAGAAGATTACGACTTCCCCTATTCACCTTTGAATAAAACTTTTTTTAAAACTGCCACGATGTAAAAATTAAATTAAATAAATTTTTATCTAAATATACGTAGGTGTGTGTGAAGGTTTCTGGAACTAAAATTTTTTTTCTTCTTCTACCATCATGAGAATGACAGTTGCTTCTCAAACCTTTCTTTACTTATTATAAATGTAACAAAAATACTTCGCAAAGTTTCAAGTTATCCAGAGATCGGAAAAGATAACATTTTCAGTTGAACAAGAGTTTTACAGGTAAAGAAAAGGTTGGTTTGCTCTTTATGAGCTCTGAAAACGATTAAAGATAGATTTTTATCATGTTACGTATAAAGAATTTTGAGAATAGAATCCATGTGAAGACTTTTTTGTTAAAATGTTCGCTTGATAAACGAACAAGGATTTGTCTTTTCCTTTTTTAAACGACTTTATTAAATCTTCTTTCAAAGAAAGGAAAACGAGTACTCTAATTAGATAGTTACAACAATAAACTTTTGTTGTAAATTTAGTACGGAAGCACATGTTCCGACATCTGAGAAATTTCTAATTATGATAGCTTAATAGACAATGGACAATGATCAAACTTTAAAAAAGATTTCTCCTTCTTTTCGATACTCAACAACCGTCTCAATAGAACTTCAAGGCTAGAAATGACAAAATCCCTATCACAATAAACATGGAACCAAAAAATTAACAAAGTTCTTTTTCCGAATAATTACAAGAAAGAGAAATCCAATAGCAATTCCAAAAAGTATTTCTGAATTATCACAACATTGCTTTATCTTAAATTTCTTCTGATTATATATCGAGTTTTGTACTTGAATATCCTCTTAATTATTTTTATGGATCTTCTTTGTACATTTTAATGGAGGAAGAAAAAAGCTGGGAAAATATTTTAGTGATTATATTTAGTATGAAGATGTCTCCACTATTTTCTTTCTCATGTTTATCGAAACTTATTTACAGAAAGTTAAGGCATAGGAAAATGTTTTTTTAAGTTTTCGATTTTTGAATTAATTTTTATAAATATTTTGCACAAAAACTTCAGATACAGATATCTCTATGCGATAAAGGATGCTTTGCGTGAATCTAAAACAAGAAATACAAAAATTTCTGGAGTGGACTCTTTAAATGAACGAAAAAAAAAAAGTAAATTCATTTTATGGTCTGTCTATTATCGCAGTTTCATTAAGTTCTTTTGACTTTGCGCTATTTTCCCCGTAAAGATCTCATTAATAAAAGGATTATGATGATGTCGCAATGTGTGCTAATATAATATTCTCTGATAACGAAAACTCATTACACTGGAATGGGAAAGATGAAAGCTATTATGGAAACGTTTTTCCCAGGGCTCGTCAAGAACATTTTCTTATTCTTTTCTTTTTTTGATAAAATGAAAGCACCTGAAGATGTAGAATTTTCTAACGTTTCCGCTGTCAACATCAGATTTCTATTGATAAAGATACAACAGTTATAAGTATGAGATGAGGGAATATACACAAAATTTAAGTATAAATAAGATGATAACACTTATAAGGTGAATTTTTTTTTGACAAGTTAAACAATTGAATTCGAAGGATTTAAATATTTTCAACAGTTTTATAAAAAGAGAATTTGAAAAATAAAATTCACTGGAAATCATAAATTACAACCCCTCATTTGATCTTATAAAAAAGAGTTAAGAAAATTGAAAGGATGGAGAAATTAATTTAATACCATGGGAAATGGATTCACATCGAAAGGTGTAAATTTTTTTGAATGGTTTTAAAATTGTCAAACTTGAAGCAAGGCGGATTTTCATTAAACGTCTTTATTACGCAACTTTAATGTCTAACTTCTTTTATGCGAAGTCTTCGAATAAAATCAAAAAAAAAATTCAATCACTAAATGGAAACTTCAAAATTTTAATTTTCTTACTTTGCTTTTACTCTCACTTGGGGTAGCACTCCTTTTCTCCATATTTAATCTTCTTAACGAAAGGATTTAATTAAAATCATCTCACTTCTTATCCTTTTCTCTCTTTCTTTCTGGTTTTTCATCAAATATTCAAAATAAAGCAAAAATAGATGTTTAAATCGCGACGTAATTGAATTTAAATATATTTGAGCTTATGTCAAGAGGCACTCTAGCAGGAAATATTTCTTTCCTGATACTCAAGAGAAAATTACGAGAATCACTTTAACGTGCATACTCAGGAATCTGTTTAATTCACGCATTTTCCTTTACGAACTTTAGCGTTGTTTTAATACGTCTCATTTTGAGCTTTTTACTTCATTTAAGTGCCCAAATAAAGCAGTAATATGCTTGTTATCCCTTCCCCTTAGCCGTTTTATTATTCAATCCTTTTTCCTTCAACTTTATTAAAGCAGTTTTAGCTTCCCTTCCTCTCACCTTCCATAAAACAATCAACGCATGTTGGAAAAAGCTCTTAGTAGCGACAGAAACGTTCCCTGGAGCAATACTTGTTTCAACATTTTCGTAATTTTTAACCCTTGCTTTAAGTTTGTTTGGTAATTAACGCTCTGTTGTTTTTGCTTTAATATCAAATCTGAATGATTCAAGAGCAAAAGGTCATAGCAATGTGACATTGGGTAACGATCTACAATTTTTAAGGGACCCCATTTATTCATAGTGCATGTACAAGTAAATGTAAGGAGTAAGAGAGAAAGAATTCTTTTCATTATGATAGGAAGAAAACTTTTCAAGCATGTTTGATATTTGACGGTGTCTATAAAAACAACAATGCCAAAAGTTCAAATCATAAAACGTCTTTATTTTTAATCTTAAACTCGATTAGCATGATCTCTTCTGAAACACCTTCATTACGGAGACTGTGACTGTTGTACATTTGCTTCTTGATTTCTTTTTTCTATCATCATTTCTATTTTCTTACCACTCTGCGATAAGTCAATAAAAGCTTGGAAAATGAAAAAACTTTTCCTCTTCCTTTCTTGATCTCATTTGATGACATTAATATTAATTATTTCATAACGAGAAGAAAGATGAAGAAACCGTTTCAATCATCCACGAAACGTTGAAGAAAAAAAAACTTTTTCGGTTGTCAATTTCATTTCTGTTCCTTTTTTGTACATTGAATGAATCATCTTCTATGTATTGTTAGGTGTTCCACTCGATTTAACCCCAAATTTACCCCATCTCAAGCCCCAAATTCGTCTCATTCCCCCAATAATTACATATAATCATACCCGGGACTTCCTTAATTGGAAAATTAATCAGGATTTTTTGATTTTTCCCTCCTTCCTTCACATCAGAGTAGTGAAGTTTAAATGAAGCGTAACTTTGAGTTTCACATTCATATGTTTCTAGTTATATGTAGAACAAGAATAAACGTAGGTGGATTCGTAAAAGGTAAACAACAATTCTATTTACAATACAATACAACACAATATTTATTTCAAATTTGATATACATAAGAGCATATTTCTATCCACATTTTTAATTTTAAATCCTTTCTTTTATTATTTACATAAAACTTTGTTTCGTGTAATGTTGATTATTCACAATCAAATATTTTTGGAAATCTTATTTTGATTTGACGGAATTAAAGCTATTGCAACTTATTCATTTATTTAAATGAAATTCTTGATTTGTTATTTCCAGTAAAAAAAATTCAGACTTCCTTGAATTTTTACATTGCTAATTCTCAGTTCACAATTTTAGTATTTATTTGAGGAAAAATTTAAAAGTTCATTTTAATCCCCGCAGATACTCTATTAAAATTATTTTTCTAGTCTCGTTTACGATGATGATCCAACAAACAAATTCAACTTTTCGTATCTACTTAAATTTTTCCAAGATTTTTTTCGCTTATTATCATTTTATCGTTCTTTTCCGTCGTGAGTATGAGAATGGTATGGCAAACAATGAGGGGAATAAAATCATCATCTACCCACCGAACAATCTTTGGTAATTTCTACCTTTTACTTTAGAAGCTTGGAGAATGAGATGAGAAAAATAAAGAAAGAAAATAATTTCGTTTATGACTTCTTTCTTTCCACATCTTCCAGTAGCAATCGCTGATGGTGTGCCCTCTCTACATCCCTCTGGGGCTGTTCTTGAATTTCATACATCAGGGTCGAGAAAAAAGAAATGAAGCAGTCATTCGAAACAAGATAAATCGCGAGTTGTTCTGCTTACTTTTATCCCAATGGAAGCAGAAAAAATTAGATCCTTTATAAAAAAAAATTAGAAAAGATGTAGAAAGATATATATTTTTATTTTTATGAACTTTAGAGTTGGCAAGTTTAAGGAAATTTATTTTTCACGAAATTACTTGAGAAAAGAAAGTAAAAATTATCATCATGATGGGTAGATCATGTAGAAAATCTTTATGTATCTGCCATTGCCATTGAATAGAAATGGAAAAGAAGTTTGGATTTATTGTATCAAAAAGTGGAAAAATAAATAGAAGCAAATGTAGACAGAGAAAGCAAAGCTGGAACTAAAATAATTCCTGTCTGATTTCATTACAGTATTTGCTTTCTTTTTTTCTCTGAGAATCTTCTTAGTAAATTCTAAAACTGCCAATTATTACAAATTTTTCCATAATTTCATGCGTCAAAGTTAATAAATCGTTCAATTTTTTGAATTTTGATATGGGACAAAAAAGTTCTCATTGTTTAATTGATGTTTCGTGAAAATTAATAAGGAAGTTCAATTCATTCACATTCAATTAATTTATTTTTCTTTTCATCAACAATTCGCTATTTTTTTTGCTGTTTTTATTACTCATCTGACCAACTGGAAACTGTTATCATTATTAGATAAGTTTAATTAAATTCTTATTTCTTTAATGATTTGATTCAAAAATACATGTAAACAGACAAATGACAAGAAAAGTCAAATGACTCAGAGTTGTTGTTAAAACAGTTCACTTATTGAATGACTGTAGTCATTTGATGGAAGCAAACTTCACAGATATCTATGTACAAAATTTCACTCCTAACTTACTGAACAAGACTCAAAATGAAGCTCTAAAGCAATATATGAATGTTAAAAAATTTGTAACACTACATATTCTAACATCGCTTTTTCAAGCTGTAACTAATTTCATGACGTTTGAAAACGACGAGATATTGTTATTATCTATGAATGGCTTTATAGTTTCTGGAAAATCCATTAAATTTAGTTTATTGTAATACTTAATACGATCAACTGGGGGCAATTTTTTAAGAATATCACGATGAAAAAACTTTATAATTGTTGGCATGTGTTTAATCAAATATTCTTCACAGAGTTTTTTTGTTCGTTTCTTAGTCATCATTTTAATATCTATATAACTCTCATACATTTTCTTTATAGCTCCCTATTCGTTCGCTCATCGTGAAATGAATTGGAATAAATAGAACTACACATTTCAAAGTATTGTATGCGATCATATTTATTTCAGCTACTTAATTGAGAAATATTTAATTATCATAACAGAAAAATAAGACAAAAGCGAATTTTATTGAATTACAGTACATGGTAAATATCTATACATAAATCTAAGTTATATTTTCTTTTTTATTACCAAATAATTTTATTAAAAAATTTAATTTAATATGTGTGTGAATTTTTCTTTCCATTACTTTCTTATTACAAATTTAATGGAATTAATTTATAACTTTACTTATTATGACCGTATTGAATATTTTCAAATTTTTTTGGTAGTTGTTTATATTAACGAGATCTTCTGTTTATGAATCATTTGGATGCAAAAAGGGAAATAAATATTCAGAAGTGGCCTTCAAGATATAGAATAACGTAAACAAATCTTAAAATATTTCCCATGCTACCTCAATTTGATTTGCATTAAAGAGAGAGATTTCTTGAAGTAAATAGGTTAGACATTTATGTATCGTTTTGGTTTTCGCGTTGCATCATGGGTGGGCAAATAGAAATACGAGAAGAAAGCATTAATTACTTTAAAATCTTGCTTGATAAGGCACAACTGCTTACGTGCTTCTTCCATTTTAATTTACCAACCTGATATAAGTCAAGACTTGAGACTGAATTCATTTTAAGCGTCATTAATTTACCCACTAGTAAACATTTGATATCTCGCCTTAACCCTCCATCATTCTGAATTGTTCGATTTTCTCCCTCGTTCACTTTATTAATATTGTTGCACTTAATCTCATATCAATTTTCGTTTCGAAAGCAAAATTTACATTTTCCCGGAGTTTTTCTACATAGAAATCCCTCGCGATTTTATAATAACGACGACGATGACTGCGTACTAGGGTGATGTTGCAATCAGTTACACATTTATATTTTGTGAAATCTTGAATTTCGTTGTGTTTATGCCAATCTAAATTATGACTTTAAATTCATTGTTTAGATTTAATTTGACTTCACTTAAAAATTGTTGGAAATTTGAGTGTGAGCTAGGAAGTTTAGTAACTTTGTTGACTTTCATAACTTAGAAAAAAAAAATTTGTTTTATGTTTTATGGAATTGAGTCACGTATTAAGACTACTGAAACTTCTTTTTTTTCTTTTCTGCGTTAAAATGATGTATCTAATCAAAATAACATGATGCATCCAACAGTCGACTCATATTAACTTTCATATTAACATATTCATGATGGAATTACTAAGAAGTGACAAACGAAATTAAAATTCGGCGAAATCATTTTTTGCTACTCATGAAATTCAAGGTTTCGCTTTTTATTCGCAAGGTAAATTTTCTCTCACATTAATACCTACATAAATATAGTTTACATATTTCAATACACAGTAGGTTGATTTGAGAGTCTTAGATAAAAATTGTCCTATATAGAGGTGCATGTTATATTAATGTCCTTTTTTAAAGAGAAAGCTTTTGTCATATTGAGTTTTAATGACCTGAAAGACTTGAGGCATATTAAATTTACCTTTTAAAAGGGTAGTGTGATGAGCAAGCTATGGAATTAAATGTTATTTTTGCAAGATTTGTCACAAGATTCAATGTAAGAATTTTTTTAATTATCTGTGAATTTTCTTTTCGATACATATTTCCCTCAATTTATTTATTCACTCGTCGCCTTCTCAAAACAGGCAAAAATTCTTATCACGCAAACGTGAAGTTAGTGAATAAGCAAAACCTGTTAATACGAATATTTAATGCTCTATTTGAAATTGTTTCTGTTGGTTTTACTTTCTTTTCAAATCCCTTTTCTAAGAATCAAGATCATTGGAGAGGAAAATTGTTGTTCAACTGAAACATGCAGCGTTTTGTCATTTATTTTCCAATCTGCGACTATCCGCCTCTGATCTATACGGTTCTCACTTTTTTCTTTCTTGTTGCAAAATAGAAGAAAGATTTATAGACCAAATCGGGTGAAAAAAAACAAATTTTGTTGTGAATTAATTGCCTCTCTGTTCTCGATTTACACTCCTCAGACCTCATTAAAACGAAAATTTCTTCCCTTTTTTTCAAAAATTATTTGGTGCAAGGGAAAATTTTGTCGTAAAAGCAAAAGGGAAAACTATGAAGAGAAGAGAGGAACCTTTAGAACTCATCATCGACTTTTTGAGAAATTTGGTTTTCTTTGAGAGTAGACAGTATGATTTTTCGATTCATCCGGGGTTGGAAAAATGTTTTTGACAATAATTGAAAAACTCATCGCCCGCATTCGAAGATTGATAAAGAAAGAGAACAAACAGATGGGCAGAATCATCGCGAATGAAACGTGTGTCATCATCAATTTAATCTTCTTAAATCCTTGATTTAGTTTCCCTTACTTCTTTAACATTTTTATGCTATTGGAATTGAAAGAGAAAAATATAAAAATCAGAAATAAAGATGTGTGATAAGAATCTTTAATGATTGAAAATGCGACGTACATTGAAAAACGAGACACGCGACTGCATCGTTATTGACAATATGGCCAATTCTCTCTAATCACTCGACGACGTACAATTATAAGAGGGTAAACAGAAGCAGTTCTCTGTTTCCGGCAAAATATTTTGCACTTTTCTTTCTCTTCTTGCTGGTAATCAACGCTTTCAAGTCAAAATTAACAAAATGAAATAACAAATCCAGGTCATGACTTGTTTTATTAGTGTTATCTCAAGATTCCCTAGTGTACGATTTGAAGCAGATTTAAATGAAGCTTAACTATAAATTCTCCAGTGGGAAATGAGGCTCGAGATTTTATTTCACAACTCGACACAGTAAAAGAAATCGAAACCCTTTTCTGCTAACCCGAAAAAATAAAACTAATGAAAAGTTGGAATCTCCACACATCTGTCGCGATAATTTCATCTAATTTCAAATATATTCGTTTATTTTTCATCTTGGGATGGCTTGTGATCCTTAAAAGAAGATAACAGAAAGTCAAAAATTAATTCTATTCTGTTTATTTAGATAGAGGGTTTTGATTTGATCTAACTCTTATTTTGTAATGAAATTGAAATATTTATCTAGATATTTATTGTTAACAGCAAAAGCAAAAACAAAATTTTGTGACTGAAATTTTAAGGAAATCGTGTCCGAGCTGACGTCAAGAAATTTAATAAGCATTTCTTTCAAAACAATCGATGAGTAAGAAATGTGTAAGGAAATTCAAAACAAATTTTCCATTAAAGTAAAGGAATCCTTTTCTTTCTATTTTCATTCATTTTATTGCCATCCTCGAGTGTGTTTCGTGAGTCGGTTCGCTTACATAACAAAACTAGGCTTGTACACAATTCGCTCACTTATACTTTCTTACTTACGATTAGGATATTTATAAAGACGGTGCCTCCATTGTTTCATTTTAGCGTGAATAGGGTAGATCGATTAGTTTTGATAACTCAAGCAGCGCACAAAATCTAAGCTAAACTTAACAAAAGTAAGGAAAAAGGATTGCGATAAAAACAACAACAGAAAGTGATTTTCAGAATGAATATTTTCACGTAAAATAAAAGTTATTTTTGCTAAGGAAAAAAACGGCAAAGAAAGTAGCTTAATGACAAAGGATAATGGTTGGAAAGTGTAAGGGGAAAAGGGTGAAAGACTTTTGAACTTATATTTTTATAACAATCATTTTGTTCACACCGCAGGGAAAAAGGCTAAAACTTCAGCGCTCTGAATATGGAACAGACGTCAAAAGATTTCATGATTTTGTAAAAAATCTTATAATGGCCATAGTCGTAGTCATTATCATTAAGTTACCTTTTTATATTCTTCGTGTAGAGTGTTAAAATCACGAAAAGTAATCAATAACTTTTCATTGTACAACAATAAATTGTGAAGTTATCTATTACCTACTCAATCATGGAAGAGAAATGAGATGAGTTACTTTTATTGTTTAGAAGGAAGAAAAAAATTAATGAAACGAATTTACAAAGGAAAGGATGATGATTATCTTTTTTTCTTGCAAATTCGACATAAAAAAATAATATAGAAGCAACCTAACTGGAGACAAGTAAAGACGACAGATAGCTAGATAAGAGGTGAATATCACCGATCCCCAAAATATCCGTAGAACCCTTTTCTAACAATTTTATCGCTTTTTTATCAATTTAACCTTTCTTAAAAGAAAGAATGGACAAATTGCCTTTCCTCCTTTTTATCCTTTACTTTCACTTTGAACGAAACATCGTAAGTGTGACATACTCACACTCGTCGGGAATCGCCTGGTACCGATAAATACCGAAATACTCGCTGCCACGTGTCTCCCTCGGATCTCTGAAGACCCTCGTCTCACGCCCCTCTTGCCTCTCGATACCGTGCCCCTCAAACCAGTCGCCACAGTTTCCCTTTTCCTTTATAAAAAAAACAAATTAAAAAAAAAAATCCTATGTCTCCATAAATTCATATTGAAATTGTTAGTATCATTTTTATTTGTTTTGCATCTCTCCAAGATGCTCAACAAGATGTGGTTTGAGACTCGTTGATTTTTATTCGTTCTTGAGCTGTCACTCCTTGACTCACTTCACCAACAGCAAAAACATTCATGCAATCTTCGTCAATTTTCTCAACAGCACCAACTAAATATTTATGAATGAAATTTCTTGAATTTAGATTCTCATAAAATCCTCCAATAATAACGCAATCAAATTCCTTCACAACATCTCCATCAAAATAATCAGCTTTCACTTTATACCAACCACCTTGTCTATCGCCAGGCTTATAAATTGATTGTGCATCTTTAAGTACAATTCCTTCCTCTTGTTTTTCAACTGCAGCATTGAAAAGATCCAACATATGATCAACATCACGAATTCTAATTGGTTTTGTTTTCACCATCACACCAATACGATCTTTAAACAGTTGTTGAAGAAGTTGGCATCTCTCAGTGTAAGGCCGATTCATGTAACTTTCATCATTGTAAAGCAGAATATCAAAAGCACAGAAACATGGTCGAAACTTTGAACTTTTGTCTTTTATATTTTTGACGTCCACTGGTGTTTCTCCTTTGGTGAAATAACGACTTTGATATGTATCATAAACAAGCATTTCACCATCAAGAATAATCGAATGAACGACTGTAGAAAATTTTATCAATGGTGCTAAAAGCATATTGAAACCTTCGCTAAATTCATTCGAGACGTGATTCGAGTGCTTCATTTCTTGATGCCGCTGCTACAATCGTTTCAAAATCCCAATCATCTATAAATGCACGATTTGATAAACTCTTATCTTTCATTCCTTGCAAAAAAAACGGTTTCTTATGATGTTTTTTGAATCTTTTAAACCGCATAATTCTGCTTGTCGAAGCAATCGGACTCGGAATTCGCGTGCACCTTCATCTGGCAATTGTTTCATCGAGTTAAATGTATTCAAATGTGCATTTATGTCAACTGTTGTTCTATAATAGCTGTCAAGTTTTCNTAATGGTTGGAAAGTGTAAGGGGAAAAGGGTGAAAGACTTTTGAACTTATATTTTTATAACAATCATTTTGTTCACACCGCAGGGAAAAAGGCTAAAACTTCAGCGCTCTGAATATGGAACAGACGTCAAAAGATTTCATGATTTTGTAACAAATCTTATAATGGCCATAGTCGTAGTCATTATCATTAAGTTACCTTTTTATATTCTTCGTGTAGAGTGTTAAAATCACGAAAAGTAATCAATAACTTTTCATTGTACAACAATAAATTGTGAAGTTATCTATTACCTACTCAATCATGGAAGAGAAATGAGATGAGTTACTTTTATTGTTTAGAAGGAAGAAAAAAATTAATGAAACGAATTTACAAAGGAAAGGATGATGATTATCTTTTTTTCTTGCAAATTCGACATAAAAAAATAATATAGAAGCAACCTAACTGGAGACAAGTAAAGACGACAGATAGCTAGATAAGAGGTGAATATCACCGATCCCCAAAATATCCGTAGAACCCTTTTCTAACAATTTTATCGCTTTTTTATCAATTTAACCTTTCTTAAAAGAAAGAATGGAGAAATTGCCTTTCCTCCTTTTTATCCTTTACTTTCACTTTGAACGAAACATCGTAAGGATAAAGAATTTTTAAATCCACGCATTGTCTTCATTATCTCTACGTTTCGTCTTTTTAATCCTCCACATAAAATAAACATATCTTCAAAAGTGAAAATGCGGGTGAGTTGTATATACATCCCTCCGAAGAAAAAAACTCAATATAATCCCAAAGTAGCAACGGAATGAATTGAAAAGAAATCGGAAGAAAAAAATTTTCACACGAAATTGGTTTCATGTGATTTTTCGTCATGTGTTTCTTTCTTTCTTTAATGGAACGAAGTATCAGAAGTTTGAGAAGGGCTTTTTGAGGAAAGAAAACTGCACCCATTCGAAAGAGAAAGAAAAGATAGAAATGAAAATTATATTTTATTTATTTTCCATTACATTTTCCGATAAGGTTTTGGATCTCATAGCGTTTTAGTTTTATGAATCTCGAAAATTTATTCTCTTTCGATTTTGAAATCGGAAAGGTGAAATTGAACATAACAAAATTAGAATATAACAGAGAACCTATGAAGTTAAGAGTCACTATTTTTATGGTCAATTGGAAAGACATTAAAACAGTAGATTATAAATTAAAACAATGTATGCAGTTAAAGATTGGAAGCCTTTTCAATTGGAGGAACAAGTTACAAACATTATATCTAATGCATACATGCTACTGTCGTTCTGTTGTCATGAACAAGTTGATTGATTTAAATTTTAAAATTAGTTTTAGAAAGAAAAAAAGTCGATTGATTTGAAACTGTGTGTGCAATTGTTTATTGTCTTTTTAATCAAAGTATTATAGCTGCAAATAACAGCAAAAATTCTGAATTCTGCTCACATTTTCTTTCGAATTTTTCGTGTTTTCAGCTCCTTGCTTTCTATTTGTATATTTTTAACATAAGCAAACTCTCCCCCAACCGGAAAAAGGTGCCAATAAGTTCGTGAAGTGAAGCGATTGATTTGAAAGATATTGGAAAAGAATAAAAAGCAACTTGGCGCTGCGAGAATCTCTTCTCCCTTTATCGATTTGTTTTTGTATACCCACATAGACAAAGCTTCCTCCTTAGAACAAAACATGAAAGTTTAAAGAAAGTCAAATCAGGTCATTTTTAAACGAATCCCGCATATGTACCTTTGCAAAATAATTTTGTCATTTTTGTACTAAAAATTTAAGGACAACACTTTTTGGAAAAAGTAAAAAAGAATCATAAATATTTTCAAAGCTAATCCTTCTCGCATATTAAAAGCTTGACAGTATAAGCCATATGCATTTGACGGTTTTTCACGTCCATGTTTTATTTTTGGTTGTGCTTTTCAAGCATCAAGCATTTTGGAAGAAATTTTTTTGTGTAAGTATTGTAATGGTTGCGTGTATTGAGTGTATTTGTGTCTTTTCGCACCCACACAATAATTTAGAAAATCATTTTCTGGGGTTGAGTTCGTTACAGAAATAAATAGAATAAAGAGAGAAAAATATTTTGCTTCCATTGCAAAATCATCTTCATCTGAAAATTTCGGTATCGAGTATGGAAACGAACAATTCCCTCGTTCAATAATTCAATCTTTATGGATGGATGGTAGCGGAAAAATGGGGAGACCCTTGCTATAATGCCAGGGATCCAATTAATTAAATTTTCATTTTAAGCTTCTCTCAGCAAATTTCACACGATTTGCATCAGTGCACTTTCGAATTATTCTCTCTTTCGTTCTATCGCTTTTCTATGTTGAAGATTCATCGTCACCGATGATGATGATTATAATAAAAGTAGAAAAAGAAAATAAAAATTATGAGGGCGAAGACTACGTGGAATGAGTCGACAAGATCTGATAACTCGCGATCGAAAATGCAATTAATTCTCGATTGAATTTGATTAGAAAAACGGAAGAAAACCGAAGGACTGACTTCGAAAAATATAAAAAATCTGACACGGGCTTATAGAAATATTTTATGAATATAAATTAGAGAATATTTTCGCATTGTCATCGCCTTAATTTGAAAAATATCGATTATTATTATTATTACTAAAATGCTTTATTTTGCAAGGGATTTCTGGGTTCAATATTTTAAAAGACGACATTCTCAGTCAAGTATTGTTCTTTTGTAAGGGATATTCATAATTCGAGGCTGAACAAATTAAAGCATTGATCCGAAACCAATAATTGATGATGCATTTTGAGTTTCAATGACACTACTAGACGTAGAATCACTGGAACCAACAAGATGAAATTGGAAGCAGTAACTAAGCATGATATACATAAGTAATTATTACACATTAACGTATATTCGTTCATTTTTTAAAAGAGGGATAAGGGGAAAGTAAACCCTCTTGTACCGATTGAAGCCCAGGCTTAATTCGTTTCGCCATAATTATATTTCGTATTGGTTGACTCATCAGTTAGAAAGTAATAATTACGAGAAAAGTTCTATTTTTAAATAAATAAAAAACAAATGTAAAGCGGAAATAAAAACATAATTAATTTTCTTTTTAATCTCATGAGAAGTTTTGAAGTCGGAACGCGACTTCTTCATTCTATTTGTTGAAATTTATTGTCGGTTATCTTCGAGTTAATGCTTAAAAACTGAACAGAGATTTGATTTAATTAAATAATTAGTAACTTTTAAGGTTCCACTTCCAAATGCTTATTCCATAGATCTATTCATAGTCGTTTTAGGGAGAGGGGAAATTTATTAAATTTGTTATCAAATGTGACTAAAAGATTTCTTTTATTCCATTGATGTCTTTAAAGCCCCAAACTTCATTCTCATAATACAGATAACAAAAGACAAAGTCAAAAACGAATGAAGAGAAGCCGCGCATTGCATATGGGAAAAAATAAAAAGAAAGAGATGAGCAGGCACGAATCTAAGTTCTGACCTTTGCCATCCAATGGTTGTTTTCATCTTTTTTTATTGTCTCTAAGTGTTTTTATTTTAGATCATAAGTTTTTTTAATAAACTTTCTCATATTTTCACATTGATGTTGCTGTTTGTACATTTGAAATCATCATCATTAATTTACATATCACTAACATAATGCATACTCTACTGAAAATATAGAAATTGTTTTAACAAATACTGAAAGTCTCCATTAATCGATGATGTTGAAAACAGAAATGTTATTAACAAAAAACTTTTTTTATATTTACATACACCAATATTTCATTTATTTTATCGTCCCTTAAGATGCATGTATCATCACATTTTTCATCGTTATAAATAATAGTTCAGTCTGATGCTTCTTATAAAAAAATGTTTTCTGTTTTACTCCCGCTTAGCAATACAAAGAAAGAAAAAAGGGAGCCGGGCAACATGCACCAACTGTCGTAGCTCTGTTTGATTCTGCTACAGTATTACAGTCATGCGCAAGTGTCATTTTACAAAATTAACGTGTTGGAAACCAAATTTATTGGGAAACGAAAAAGAAGAATGCGAAATGCTTGCTAATTCATGGCTTAAAATTCGTTCTAATGTGTCTTGTGTCTCCATAATAATAACTTTTTTCTTCTTCTGTTATTCTGGATTGAAAAATGAAAGATATCTTTTTTTAAAAACTATACATGTTTAAACAGATATCTTGTATACAAAATACAAATAATGAAAAAGAGAAAAGAAATTTAAATAAACAATTAAAATATTATTTCGAGAATCTTCAACCGCAACAACATTACCATATCAAAAATCTATCAAAAAAGGTATACGCTGTTAAGTTTGAAACTACAA
Source organism: Clunio marinus (assembly GCA_900005825.1). Taxonomy (NCBI): domain Eukaryota; kingdom Metazoa; phylum Arthropoda; class Insecta; order Diptera; family Chironomidae; genus Clunio; species Clunio marinus. The sequence continues at coordinate 1,477,781 of CVRI01000074.1, read as the reverse complement.
GACATGGGTATGAATGATTGAATGATGGAATGGAAACAGTCAAAGCAGCACAACGTAGAGAAGCAGAAAGAAAAACAACAATCAATCAAAAAAAAATGTAAAAAACATATTTATATAAATGCTTCCCGTTCTAAATTCTTCTTTCTTCTTTCACTTCATGAACTTTCCGAAATGGGTAGATATCTCAAAACATCATCTTCGGACCTAACTGATTTAAACTCACAAACACATTGAACTTAAAAAATAGAATAAACCGGCACGACACAAGATTTGTGAGGAGAGAAAAATAAGCATGAAAAATAGAAAGACTGAATGTTCAGACAGAGTAGAAACGTCTGATGTCAGGGACGCCATCGGAATACCATATTTGATAGATATACATATTGAAATAGAGTTTGAAAATGTGTTTATGTAAACAATGTGGATATTTATGTTTAAGAGAATAAATACATATATTTTCAGCAAACAACAGTCTGAAACTCTGTAACCCTTGCTGACCTCTTGTTTACGCCTTTACTTTAAGACGAAACATGTAAATACGCATAAACCGACACACACATGCAGTATGTACATTAGCGATCAGAGAGATCTTAACGATCTGATAGGGCACAGGCAGTCGAAAATGAATAAAAATTTGTGTAACAATCCAAAACTTTCTTTGAATCCATTTCCAACCTACAACTTCTTTGCTTGACGAGAGTTAAAAAGAGGGACGACTACAGACGTGTTCATATCATGACACTGGAATCACGACGTTTGGAAATTTTGCTTCAAACCTAATGGAAGTTAAAGTTAAACAAACTTCAGTCTCATTAAATAAACACTGTAAGTTTTTTCAGTCTTTCTCCTCCAACTGCACTTACTGTTCTTGGCCCATCAATCATCTACTGTGACACAGAATCTGTTTCGTTTCTCTTTCGTTTCTTAAAACTTCGACGACGACGATGATGATGATGGCTTTAAAGGGTAAATGGATTCATATACATATTGAAGGAGGGAATGGAAAGTGAATAAGTTTTCAACTCAAGATATTTTGTGAGCAAATTCGAAGTTCGAACAGACAAAGCAGCAGAAGGAAGCAATATGCCTTTTTTTAATAACCACTTGAGTACTTCAGACATCAGAGGTTTCACGGAAGCTCTTATGGAAAAGCATCAGACGATGATGCAATAAAAATGAAGCAATGCAACATCGTTATCTCTTTTTTATGTCTGCCTGCTTTTTGAAAGAGGAAAAATTGTTTTATTATGCTTTTAGATCCTTTTTTTCATCGTTCTTATTGTGAGATCTGTCGGCCTAAACGAGACACTTCACCCATCGTGTTATGGTGAAAGAGAAGTAAAAGAAGTGCCGAATTATCAATAGAATTTGAAGAATGCATATATTGTGTAAATTATGAAGGCAGGAAACACTTTTAAGTATCGATTGATGACATAAAAACATTGCATTATATCAGTGTTGTCTTATACATGCTGTGATTACCACCCACCGTGTAGTTCGTTCGTTTTTTAAAGTGAGTCCCAAAAACATGACTCAGAGGGTCACTCGAATAAAATTCTTTGAAGTGTATTCATAAATTTCATAAATAAAAGTAACAAAAAAGAGTCAAGGAAATTTGCTTACCACGTCCATTTCTCAATAAATTTATATTATTATATCCACCACCGCCAACACTATCATCCTCTCGATCACGACATTCCATTGTAGTGTTGAATTCGTACGATGACGATCCCAACATTCCTTTTGTCTTTTGTCCTTTTTTCCTTGATTTAATGAAGATTTTGAGTCACTTATTTGAGTCCTTTTTTATGTTTTACTTTTGATTCACAAAAAATGTATGATACAGATTATTCCAGATCGCCAAAGGGATCGGATATGGTGGATGCTGATCTTTTCATGAGATCAATTTATTATTTGTCATTTGTACTTCCCAACTCACTTCTATTTCTCGTCTATTTCATAAATATCTCTGATGGTTTTCTTAATAATTTTTTAGAATTCGTTTCTGTTGAAAATATTTTTCCATTTATTTATACATAATTTGAAAATATTTTAAGAGAATGAAGAAATAAAATCATGCATAGAGTGTCGACAGATAAAGATTCATTTCACTTTGCTCAGCTCATGCAAAATGGTGCTTAGTGTTTTATACTTTTTTTTTCTTCCAGACTCTGGAAATTCCAAACAATTTCTATGGGAACGTTTCCGGCCTTAGCAAATTGCAAAATAAAGATTACGGCTAGAACAAGAAAAACTTCCGTTCAGAGAATGCTGATAAGAACGATACTTTCAGCTCCACTAATCGCGCAGTTCTAGTAGAATTACATTCATAAATATTTTAAGTAAAAACTCTTTATATAAATTAAATTTTCGAAGGCTGACTGACATATAATGCGGAGAAGCATTAAAGTAGCAGAAAAGTATCTTATTACAATCTTTTATGTCGCCTTATGGTTCTCATCATTTCATAACAATATGTTTAAGTCTTCTCAGTTTGATTTTTTTCTCTTTAATCCAAGCTATTAAAGTTAGGATTTATTCATTTTGTTTTTGCTGTTGATTATTGATTCTGAGAAACCAAAGCATCTCTATGGTTCAAACCTCTTTACTTGACCACAAAGTGATATGCATATTGCTTTATTTATTTTCTTTTTAATATAAATATCGATTATGATACTGAGAAGTCATATCGCATTTTTGAAGGTTAATTCCTTCCCAGAATCGCGAAAATAATTCAATTTTCATTCTTTAGAATTATTGATGTATTTACCATTTTTAATCATGATTTTAAGATATTTAAATTTTTACAGTCTGATGCTGAGCATTAAAAGAAAAAGAAAAAAAGAATCTTAAAAACTGCTCAGTTTTATGAGGAACATCAAACCGTCTTTCAATACTTCATATTTATTCCAACATGCAAACTTGACTTGATTTTCTTGCTTTGCACAATTTGAGTTTCATTCAACATTCAAAATTGTTTATACATATGCATGCATTTGAACTCAGCTCAGAGAAACGTTAAGTCGAAACTGATCAAAGAAGACGTTGAAGCAAAATTAGAAAAAAATAATTAAAAATTCCATCTCTTAAAGTTTTTGCGTAGGTGGATATTAATGAACAAAGATTTAATCTTATATTTTTTCGTTATTGTTTCAGACCAAAAATTATTTTTCGTGCAGCAAAAATGAAATATTTTTAAAACAAAGAGAAATATAAGAGCTGAAAATCGTAAATATTTGTACACATTTTGATAAATAAGTAGAAATGGAATGGGTTGGAAATGGAAGAATTTACCACCATGGGAGATGTTAATTTGTACTTTAAATGTTCAAACAAGATGTGAATGTTAATTTTCTTCAATTTAATAATCAGTACTTTGGGATGAGGCTAGTGTCAAAGTTTCTAAAATAATGTTTCAAAACTTTTTGTTTGTTTATTGATCAAGAATTATTTATTCATGAGTCCAATATGGAAGTATCAAATGTAATCAATCATTTTTTGATTTTCTTATAATATTTGCATGATTGGAACGATTCTCATAATAAGAATTGCATAGATAAGCTTATTTATATTTGCATAATTCACAAGCATTTATATTTTTCTTCTCTCTTTTCACTCTGTTTCGTTTTCCTCTTCTCCTTGCTTTGAAATTTTTTCACAATTCATTTTTTCTATTCCGTTTCTTGAGTTTTGTGATTAGTTTCGCTCGCCGTTCAACATTTATGGGATTTCTCTTATGTTTATTTTTTCTTCTTTCGTTTTCTTTCGGTATTTTATTCAATGTTGTATTACTCGCTTTCTGCAGCGGAATAGGTAAAAGAAGAAGTTTGATTGAAAACGAAAAGGTTCTTAGTGAGAACTCGCTTATGGGCCAAATGGTGTAAAAACCACCCACTTTTAACAGTTTGCGAAGGATTTTCGTGAATTTTTTTTCAAATTTTGAGCTGCGCAAAGTGAAACTCAGCGTTTCATGAAATTTTCATAAAGGAACAGTTTTAGAAAATTCAAGAAATTCTCGTAGGTGCAACGATCCAGGGACGATAAAAAAATGACAAAAAGTCACCCACACAGAAATAGCCGTGGAAATATTTTCCTCAGTCCAACTAACACATACAAAACGCAGGAAAATGTCCTTCTTGATCAAGTTGCTGACACTGGAGAAAAAAATCGCATTTTCATTCTTTAAATTTTTTTCTTACAAATTTTATTTTCACTTTATCAATTTTATTCCTTTTCAAAAGATTTCTTTTCACAAACTCTAGAATATTATAACATCCAGATCCATAGGAATGGTCACACACGAACTTTGAAAGTAATTTTCCCTCACATTTGATATATTTTTTTATTTTCCCATTTTTCATCTGTTTTTCTATTTAATTTTTAATATGAATAGGATTACAACTCCCAATACATTATTATGATTCTCAATTTTATTAATGATGTTTAATTCTTCTGATTTTTTTCTTTTTCTTAATTTTTAATATACGAAAAACAACATTACATGAACTGACTGGAACGACTGTCTCTGGATAACTAAAAAAAGTGTTAAAAGATTCTGTCTCCAAACCTGGGAAGTTTTATTTTACACTGTTTTACACAAGCATAAATATGAGCAATATTGAGAGGATTCCGAGAAAAAGAGAAGAGAAGGGCCTATTCCAACGCTCTGTGTTTGCATTGAAATATGAATGTGTTAGTACGTCTGGAGGTTCCGAAAGTTCATGCGAAAATATTTTTAAAGGGAAATCAAATAAAGATTTATGAGAAACATTCAAACTCTTCGTAGTGTTGGGATCTTTATTAAGTAAAGAAATACGTGTTGGTAAACAAGAGAAAAGAAATGATTTGAGAAATGAACTGTAGAGAGAATTTTCGTTGAATCATCAGACTTAAAAGAAAAATTATTAAATTAGAATATTATGTTCCGTCTTATGCAAATTATGTTAACATTTAAATTCGTGTTTAAATTTTCATCAAAAACTTTCTTTCCATTTTTGCATAAATATTGCAGTCAGAATTGGCACATGTTCTGAAAGTCCCAAAAACGTTTGAATTTCCTAAAAAACATATATCTTCAATCTGGCCGGATGTGTTGATGGTGTGTGGTTTAAATGATGGGGAACATGTGATGCTGTCATATTAGAATAACAATTTAACACTTGAAATCATGCTAGGGTATACTGCAGGATGGCATTAAAATGTTTTCCATTCCTATCTATCTCTCTTTCTCGTTTGAATTTTCTCTTCTCTAAACCTTATTTTTGGGGAAAAATTTTTTCTCGTAATCATGCGCTATGGAGCTGCTCCCGGCTTCAGCAATAAAATATCCCTCTATCTTTTTACTCAAAATTGCTAGCAATAGATTTTTTTGTCAATCTGACAGAGGAAATTTAAATGTACGTTGAAGAAATGTAAGTGTTAGTGACCGTCTGACAAAATTTTTCCAAGAATGAAAACCTTATGAAATATTTTTTGACTATGATTTTTAATACCCACACCTTCCACCTACCCCTGAATTTCTCTGTTCTTTAGAGAATTTTTTTTTTATTCCACATTCAAGTGACGTTGACATAGATTTATTATCATTAACCCCTCTCAAATGGAGCAAATCCTTGATACATATCGCTCTCGAAAGAAAATTATATTATAAAAAGTGAATAAGTTTGTGTAGGTGAGAAATGTTTGTATCTCTGAGTGCATGAAGCAGCTAGGAAAAAGGGTTTAAAAAAATGGGAAAAATTTTGGAAAACATACATTCCGTTGCACAAGCAAGTATTGCGAGACAAAGAATTTGAAAAATATAACAAAAATATTTTCTTAACTGGTCAAATGTCAATGAAAAGGAAGCGAATTAAGGAATGAGTAGAATAAGACAAAAAATATGAACTATTTATTATTTCCAGACATTTCAGATCAACGGTTTTCATGTTATCTTAGAAACGAAAAGGAAGTTTCGTATATTATGTTCATGAAATATGTATAATTAAGAAACTTTAATACTTTACCATTACCAATTGAAAATGATGTTTTCTTACGTTAAATTAATGTTCATACATTCATACTGAAATTTTAAGAAGTGATATGTGAAATATACAAGTTGCACCTAAAACAAAATCTTGATAGTAAATAAGAAACATAAACGTTATTATTTACATGCATCACATAAATATTTGTTTTCTTCTCTTCTTCGTTTTTCATTCCATTCTTTCATTTTTTGTTTTTTAACCAAACAAACGTGTTGTTTGACTTCAATGACTAGATTTCATTAGAAATTCTAGCCGTTGATTCAATTTCCATTCTAAAACCCTAATTTGTATGTTTTCATCTTAATTTTTTCTTTAAATTTAACTAGGTAGGTCATCTTCCAAAATAAAAAGCAAGCCAAAAGTTAATGTGATTTCAATATTCAAAAGTCTTTCTAAACTAAATATCTAGTTCCATCTCGATCAGTAGTTTCTGGAAAATAATTTCAGTGCGAATCAATCATTTGGGAATTATTTTTTTACTTTTTCAGTACACTCAGAAAAAAAATTAAAGATCAAAATATAAAAGTATTATTAATGTTTCCAAAGTAAAAAGAGAGCTGAAAATTAAATATTTACTTTCAAATCACGAATGTACACAATACTTCATGTCACCAAAATTAAAATTATATTTTTATTTATTTTGGATTTTCATTTATTTCATATAGTCATGTCATTAAGAATTTCTTTTCTTAAAGCATTAAGTACACAGTAAATTAAATTTGCATAAAAATGGTATGGATTGTCATCAAATTATTCAATGAAACACTACTTAGATTAGAATGAGTTTGTGCTTAAATATGTGATTTATATGTATTTTTTACAATCATCTTCTCTTCAAGTAATCGACATGAAAGTTAAGAATAAAAAAATAAGTCGTCAGAAAGGTAATCTGTAAATATTAATGACACGTTACAATCAAAAGAAAATCAAACTAAAACTGTTTACGAAGCGACATACGAATCATTATTTGCCTTACAGCATAACAATTACATTGTTATTAATTGATGCGTTGCGTTACAGGAAGCTAATAATTGGTGGATAGCAAAATATGATTTTCGATCAATCAATCCAGTTTGATCTAAATGTAAATCAAAAGAATGATAAACATTGAACTTATTAAAAAAAAGAAATGTTAAGGAATCAAATTATTTTTGACGGTTTCCTATTTTCCTTACTGCATTTTATGAATAGCATAAGATTTGTTTTTTTCTTTTCATTGATAATATGATATGACTTTGTCTTTTAATTTTAATTAGGTATTATGATTTATTTATGAGTAATAGGAAGAACAAAATGGAGTTCAAATAAAAATGTTTTTATGAAGTAGATAGTAAAAAATGCGATGGAAGTTGCTACTTAAAAAATGAAAAAGGCTTTTAAGTACACAAACAGTACATCTACTTACTTCCTTTTTTCATGTCTACTTTATTTAAGCCTTTCTATGTGAATAATATTCCATTCATTGCAGCGTGCTTTCTATAAAAGATGGTTATATGTAGGGAGTAGAAATTATTCACCGAGAAAACTTATTAATCGAATCAAATCACTTGCAGTGATTTTTTTAAACATTTCCATATTTGAAACTGAAATCAGTTAAAAATCTTAAATTTTATTTGCTCTTAGAAGGATCAGGTGAAGGAAAAATATCAAATCGTTAAGAAAAATTTCCACCGACCTTTAAAAAGATTTTCAGTTACATCATGAATTGATGGAAATGGGAATTAAAACTTAGGAAAACATTTTATCTTTTTTTAATTTTTAATGAAATTTTTAATAACGATATACATATTGGAGAATTTTGAATAAATAAACATAAATATAAATATACCTAATTGCCCGGCTAGTTTGAATTTTATCAGGTGTGAAATAAAAATCCATTGATTTGATAATATTCGGTGATTGTTATGATTTAAATTAATTGATACTTATTTGATAACTGTGAATCTCTATTAATTAAATGATAAAATAAAAAAGATATATATAGCATAAATAGATAGATCTATATGTTTATAAATTCACATAACATAAATGACAATTTTTTGGCTTTCAAAAAATAAATAAGTGATTTATGAGGATATTAAATGCTTGTCTTCTTTCTTTTTTCTTTCATAATTGTGCCTAATTGTGCTTTTGAAGGATATTATGTGTCGTTTAAAATAGTTCTTTGCTATCACGTGTTTCATAAGTTTGATAAGAATTTTGAAACTAGAAATAGGAAATAAGGAAACATGTTATGCAATTATTAGATAAATATTTAGTAATTTATGTCTATTTGCAAACAAAAACTCGTTATAGAGTCTTCTAGCATTGAAAAACACTGAAGTTTATTGTGTTTATCATTAACACTAATTATAACAACAAAACTACTACCCATGTTACTAATCTTGCTACTAACGATAAACTGAATGATTAAAAATATTGTGGAAGCGAAATTAGATGAGAAAAATTTATTTTGATATATTAATGTCATTGTCTACTCTTCTGCTTCTGTAAAGTATGTATCAGCTCATTCTAATTTTTTTTTGCACACATACCAAATTTTCATGATTTCTAGAATATTTTTATCGACTTCTAATATAAAACATTTTAATCGTACACTACTGATCAGTGTGCTTTTTGTATTATATGGATGAAAATTTTTAACACTTTACGGTCAATAAGTTCTTTCTGGAGCTTACTTAATTATTTTAAAACATTTTTATGTATAATCTAGTTTCTAATTTATCTAGGTGTTATTTATTTTTATTCAATTAGCATAAAATTTCATTCTATAAAAAATTTCGGTTTCATTTTTTATATTATATTTAGATATAATAAATATATAAATATATTAACAGTAAACAAATTTATTTGATCTTAAACTTTTAAATTTTATAGTTAAATCACAACGTGATTTCATTTTATCTACTGATTTATGGTTAGTAAATGATTATTTCATGTATGATTCATAATGTAAAATATCGGACTTCTCGAAGTGTCTAATTTATAAAAAAAAAACATACTTATGTGAAAATAAACCGAAATTGTTTTGTGAAATTCTCAACATATAAGTAAAGACAAGTTTCAGATCATCGAAAACTTCCAGAATCTGCTTTAGTTATAGTTAGCTTCTGAACCAACTTCTGGTTCTTCAAAAGCTTTCAAAGCCTTATTTGATTCCATTTCTGGATATCATTAGAAGCTTTTAAACCTTACAAGTAATTTGGCTTCATTTATTATACTGTTTTTTTAAAAGGAAAAAGTGAAGTTTGATATTTTGCATTTTGAAACTTTACATTAACAAAAACAGAATTTCACGTTTATTCTTTTATTATTATTGTTATTTTTTTTTTGAAGCAAAATTAGCTGGATCCAGTACAATGAGAAATGAGTCTTTATGACACGTACATATGTTTGTTCATTATTTTTCTAACTCATATTTCAAATAAAAGATAATAAACCAGACTTCATACAAAGGTGATGATATTTTAAACTACCAAAATATTCAAATGTGAAATTTCCATTGTTTGTGACCATCTTCATCTAATTTTCTTTTTATTTTTTTAATTTGAATGTTTCGAGACGAATCGTGAAACAAAATGAAAGTTATTGACATTCATTCTTCGTGACACTAAAAATCTAGTAGATATATGAACATTTCATTATACTTATGACTACTGTTGCTGAATAATTTCTTCAAACTATATCCGTACCATTTTTTTTTTGCAGACTAGATTTACTTTTTGTTTTCTTATTTAATATTATCTAGTTTTTCGGCTCGAATAAGTTTTTTTTACCTTTCTCTTTCCAAAATGTTNAAAACGTAAAAAAAAAAATTTTAAGTAGATAATAATAACGTTTATTATTCATTCATTTCATTCAGTAATAATGTTAAAGAATTGTTTATCAAAGTACGGTATGTATTTACTTTTATGATTTTCCAAAAGATTTTCTTTTTTTTTGTTAAAGCTTATTTTGCAATTTTTATAATCCTCAATTTTTTCGTTCTTGCCATCCAAAAAATCTCATTTGTTTCAGTCGCTTAATGTTCACGAAACTACGCAGGTGAAAAAGTGAAAGTTAACAAGACATTTTTAATGGTTTGTTTTCCTCAACTTAGAATCTAAATGATGTTGATTATATTTGTCGTAAAAAGAATAGGCAGAGATGATGGTTTAAGAATTGTTACAATTAAAACATTTTAAGATCAAGATTATCATTACCAAATTGATATTTCATCATGTTCATGCATCTTTACTTTTAGCTTTCAATTGCGTATCCTTTATACGATTCGGCTCAATAAAACAGGACCGAGATCGTAAGAGTAGACGCTAGTTAGATCCATTTGTACTCTTAGATTGTATCGTTCCAGTTGGCGGACTTATTGTAACAGTTTTATTGCCAGTATCGATTTCTGTTCCATAAATTTTGCCGACTTTTTTATTAGTTATCGAACCAAGAAGTTCTTGACTTGTCCTGTGAGCGTTTCTTATTGATTGGATCCATTCTTTCTGGGCTATTTGATCCTATTTTAGAATGTCTTATGATCAGATTAAACTTCCAAATTATAAAATTTCTTTTTTACCTGATTGTACAATATAATGCGCTGAATATTGTCTTTAAGTTTTATTTGGATACTCGATTCGTTTTTATATGGCACATCGGCAGCCACTTCCTCAATTTGATCCATAAAGATCAGTTCGGGTTTATTATTTCTTGAAAGTGGTAAGAGTTCCAGTCTTTATAACAAAAATAAAAATATAGAAAGCATAGAATTATTTTCTTAGCTAAACTTAAATAATTACATGTTTAAGTCATCAATTCACATACCTATTAGGATACAGTTTGGCATATTTTGTCTGCCAGCCAGATGCAAATGAATTTCCGCGCTTTTTAATGTAGCCTTGAAGTATACAATCGCTTTCCTTCTCGTCGTCATAGAATCTTGCAAGCTTTTTTGCTTTATTTTTCTTCTCTAGGCGATCAACTTCTTGATTGACTGATTCAAATACTGTTTCGGTTATTTCCTGTTGCCATCTATGAATAAAATAATACACAATTTTCACATACTCCCACACACAAACTTAGTTATCGATTACCTTTCGGAAATCGTTAAAGAAAAATCTCTATAAATCTCTTGATCCTGATCAGTGATTTTCACAGCTTTTGTGTCATCTTCATCAAAGTTCCCAATATCGCAAGCATCGGCCGCATTTACCTCTCCTTTCGGAGGTATGAATGGGGGAGCGTAGTTCTGTTGATAAACTTGTTTCCAATCGACACCATGAAAGAAAGGATGTCGTTTAACCTTAATAGATAAACACATTATTGAATTGTTTTATAAATGAAATTATCAATAAGTTCTTATACTTCATCTGCTCCTTGTCCACCGCAGCCAAGCCTTTTGTCAACATCGCGTTGGAGAAGCCCATCAAGCAGACTTTTAACTTCGGCACTAAAGTTATAAATCAAATAAATTTTCTTCATCTGAAATTTGTTTATTTCAACTTTTCACCTATATGAATCAGGCAGTTCAACTTTCATCGTGAGAGTCATGCGATCAATTTCATGCTTATCTTTTGTTTTATGTTGACGAAATGGACTGTGACCCTTCAGCAGTTTGTAGATCATACATCCAAAGCTAAACCAATCTGCACAACTATCATAGCTCATACCTTTGCAAAGAACTTCTGGTGACATGTACCCATGCGTGCCAACACTAGCATGAGGTTTCTTTTTACTATTTTTTTGGAAATTGTATATTAGTGTCACTTCATTTGATGCCATTCTATAATTTACCTGAAATCACATGCGAGTCCAAGGTCGCTGATACGCACATGACCATTTTCATCAAGTAAAATATTAGCAGGTTTCAAATCTCTGTACACGATATATCTATTGATGATAGAAATAAGAATTAAATTTATTTTTGAGTGTACTCATTGAATAAATAAATAAGAATGGATTTTCGTGAGAATTTTCATAACTAACTTTTTCCACTAACGACTAATCAGATTGAAATCAATCTATGAAACACAATTTTTCTACATTATTATTAACAACTTGAAGCTTTTAGATTTAATAAAAAATCTAAAAAAAGAATATAAAAAAAATTCATTATACAAGAAATTTTTTAATGACAATATGTTTGCGTTTAACTTCCATGTAGGTTTTCAAATGACACATCCAACACTGAACTTTTTTTAGCAAATCTTTTTATCAACTACTAATTTCATACATAAAACGCTTTTTTTTCTTGCTTGACAGAATATTTTTCAGTTTAAATGAGAAACTTTATTAGTATGGAAACAACAAAAATTATTTTGGGTGATATATAATAAATTTTAAAATAATATTTCTTTACCGATATAATTATTTATTTGGATTTTTTTTTAATTTTAGTTCTCATGAGCCTTTCAGCTTTTGTCTCATGTTGCATGAAACCTTGTCCAAAAATTTTGCAACCAATTTGTGGAAGAATTGTCGGTTCAACACTTCCAGATGGCACTCAAAGTTTTGAGAATTTGTGTTTAATGGAAAATTATAATTGTGAGAATCCTTCGAAACAATACGAAAAGATTGGTAATGGCGAATGTGATCAATTAGATCTTCTCAAACATGTTAACTGATTTGTAAACCAGGATAATAAATGATAATTTTATCAATGAGAAAAAAAAATAGTACTCACCTTTTATGCATATGTTCCAATCCTAAAATGATTTCTGTTGCATAAAACTTCATATTTGTTTCATTGAATACACCATGTTGAGACAAATGATAATGTAAATCACCACCGTTCATTAAGTCAAGAATAAAACAGAGCTTGCTTGGTGTATGAAAGGCATAAGTCATGCAAACAATAAATGGACAGTCTTCGCCTGTTGATACAAGGCTCAACATTGTTCTCTCATTCAATGCTAAAGTTTCGCCCTGTTTCATTTTAATACGCTTTTTGTCGAGACACTTCATTGCGTACATCTTGCCGGTGTCAACTTTTCGGCAGCCATAAACTTCACCAAAGCCTCCACGGCCAATAATTCGGAGAACACTGAAGTCGTTCATTGTAAGCTGATAAGCAGAAATGATCATTTAAACATCCCTATGGATTCATTTCAATAATAAATTCTTACTTTCAAATTCAGCTCAAGATTCTTCCATTGAAGGAATCTAGTATAGCGTGAACTTTCCATAAAACATTTGAAAGGATCTCCACGTAAATGATTGAAAATCTCCTCGATGTATGGTTCGAAAAGATTAGCTGGAACTTCATTCTTTTGCAGGAAGCTATTGACATGAGCTACACATTCTTTTGAATATTCCTGCAATAAAATTACTTTAATTGAGGAAATTGAAAAATGGATTAAAACATCGCTTACATGTGTATGACTTAACATCTCTTTCATTATAAAATTGTCATAAATTGATTTTGCTTGTTTTTTTCTTTCTTCTGGACATTCTGTTTTTTCATAGTTCCGAATCTCTTCGTAGAACTTCAATTGAGGCACTGGCTCATCGCGATAATTTTCACAATAGTCTTTAAAAAGCAAAAAGCCTAAGTGAAAAAAAGATGTTTGATTATTATAATAAATAATAATACATGATAATAAAAATGTACGTTGTTACCTATTTTTTGATTGAAGATTTTATCAAATGTCACCTCGCTTTCCCTTTCAAGATATTTGTGCATGGCACTTCGAACACTGAAATGCAATTGTACATTTTGAATATGGAAATAGTTAAACACTAACAACATTAAGTAATTTATAAGTATGATAAATTCAAGATTGCTTGGGATTTATTAAAAATCTTAATGTTCTGAATCTTACTTATGAGATCATCTATGGAAATAGTACGTCCGTATGTATGAAAAAAAAAATCGATCTCACTAGAGTAAAATCTCTTTTAAATAACACGCGGAAAGTGTAAACAGAAAGAAAAATAAATTTTCATGGAAAAATGTTGATGATTTCATCTAAAATTACTTCGTTCTGCTTTGAAATAAAAGCTCTGTCGAAAAAAACTTTGCGTATAGTTTTTTTTTTCTTTTTATATTTGAGAATTTGTATTTATTTAATTTTTCTATGACGTCAGAAAATCATAATTCGCCAAGCTATAAAAAACGAAAAAAACTGTTTCTTCAGAATATCTGGTTAAATAAATACATTTAAATAAAAATTATGTAATTTGAATAATTTTTGTAAAATACTTTAATATTAAATTTAATCATCGAGAGCAAATATAATTCTGTTGGTGTCTTTCAGTTCTTATCGTTTGTTTACATTGAAATGCCAAAGCTGGTGGCGATAGAAATCACAGAGAAGTTTCAAATGATGTAAACAAAAAAGTATAGCTCGCACAATGTAGTTAATGTATGCACGTATTCACTCACCTGGGATCCGGTAAAATAATTTTTTTGCTGGATTCTGGAGTTTGTTTGCTCATTTCCATGGCCATCAAGTAGCTGACATCAGCAAGAACTGCTTCCAAATCTGCCATTGTATTCAGTTCTTCGTTTTTCTTCTTTGTTTATGATTTGATTCTCTTATGACACAAAGAAAAGTTGTTTTTCTCCGCAAAAACGTCTTCTATCTATGAAGAGTTTTTACACCGTAGAACTTTTTTAGTTATTTTTCATTTAAAGCCTCATCATTTTCAAATTGATTTTCCTCGGAAAAAAGCAATAAACAGCAATACAGTTCATTTTTTTAATTTAGTTTTCAGACAAATCCCAAACTCCTTCTACGACTCTATGAAGAGAAAATAAATTGAAGAACTTTACTATTACAGACCCAAAGATGAATTTGAAGAATTTAAGAATATCTGTAAAATATTCGCAAAAGCATAATCTTCGATTTTTTAAAATAAAAACCCGAGAACATTTATATTTCAATTAAAACATTGAAGAAAATTATTTGATTAGTTTGGACAATGGTGTTTAATATTTTAGATCATTTTCTTAAATTATCGAATAAAATGTTTAACGTAAACAAAGTATTGTAAAACGAAACTTTTCCTTGTTTTTATCGCTATAAATTTAATCGCAATGGAAGACACTTCGCACAAACTTACACTTAAGTTCCCACTGTAATCACTGATTGCCTTAGGATATAACTGACATGGTTCGACTATTGATCATAACAAGTGAATGCAATTGTTATAAAATGTAAAGTATAATGCGTTTCATCAAAGTTGGAATTATTGAAAAACTGCGAAATTTTTTTCTTCTTAGTGCTTGGTCACAATTTCCCATAGATGTCGCACAAATTCAAAAAAAGGGGCATGCAAAAACGTTTTCAAAAGATTTCCCCGAACGCAACATTGATTGAAATTTCCATTTAATTTATTAATCAAATTCCTTTTAATTAGTTCTACTTGAAACAAGCAATGAAATAATTTTACGAACTTCAAATAAAAATTAATGCTTATAATCTAAGAGGAAATAATTTTTTAAAAAGAGTATTTTTCTGAAGCTTTATCTTTTGTATACAAAACGTAATATTTTCATTTACCAATTGCAATTTGAAATTTTCTCGAGGTATCGTCAGAATTTTTTTATTCAACAGTATTTAAAAAGCTATTTTGTAAAGCAAATGTCTTGTGACTACGCTGAAAGCCTCTCGCCTTATGAGGATAAGGGTATTTTAGGAACAGCTGAAGTATTATCGTAAATAAATAATAAAAATTTAAATCTATTTTTAATATTTCTTCTTTAGATTTTTGAGCCTTCTGAAATTGTTCACAAGAAAGTTGAAGAGTTGGTCGATCTAATGTTAGCATCGAAGCATACAGTTGTTCATACTGGAGCTGGTATCTCTACTTCTATCGGCATTCCCGATTTTAGAGGACCAAATGGCGTGTGGACTTTAGAAAAGCAGGGAATTAAACCAAAAATTGATATCGATTTCAAAGAAGCCATTCCTTCAAAAACTCATAGAGCATTGAAACTTCTTGTTGAACGTGGATATATTCAGTTCATTATCAGTCAAAATATTGACGGTTTACACATGAGATCTGGTGTTAAAAGAGATAGTTTGGCAGAACTTCATGGGAATTTTTTCGTAAGTGAATGTCCTAAGTGCAAGAAAAGATTTGTCAGATCAACACCAAGTCCGACAGTGGGACAAAAACCTATTGGGGACACATGTCCAAATCAAATACGCAGTTGCCGTGGTAAAGTTATTGACACAATACTAGATTGGGAGGGCGACCTTCCCATTGATGACCTTCATTTAAGCGTTATGCATTCAACAATCGCAGATTTGAATATTGGACTCGGTTCCAGTTTTCAAATTATGCCAAGTGGTCGTTTGCCCTTGCGAAACTCAAAGTTTGGGGGTAAATTTGCTCTTGTAAATTTGCAACCAATAAAATTAGAATCTAAAGCCGATCTCATCATTCACACATATGTTGATGATGTTCTTGAACGAGTACTTAAGCGACTAGGGATTGAAGAGATTCCAGAATATGACGTTTCCATTGATCCCACAAAGAATCAAAACTGTGAAAGCTGGGATTTCCATCCACTTGTAATGAAAGAGGTGGACAAAATCTATAAAGCCCGAACAAGCAAGAAACAAAAATGTTTAAAATCCGAAGTAACAGAAAAGAAAAAAATAAAAAAGTTTAAAGATGCAAACGTTTAAACAAATTCCAACAATAAACTCATATTTTGACTTTATATTTTATACATTTAAGCATTTAGGTAATTATAGATCAATCTACTATCTGAACTTGTTCTAATTTTAACGTATGTTTTATTTCATAAAAATGTTCGAAAGTTTCGAAATAATGTAAAAACAAGTCGAAACACACACTAAGAAGGCCAAGACTTGTTCATATCGCCATGCACTTAGTTGCCCTGTCTGCTTGTCTTTATTCTTTGTGATGTTTCTCATTGTATCGCTTTACTGCTCATCGATGTTAATTAGTTATATCTGCTTATGTCTGTCCTTTTTGTTAGTTGTTGTTATGCTTCTCTGATTTTTTTTGGTAATTCTCTTTTTCTACTATAGTGCTCGGTATGAACAAGTCTTGGTGAAAACAACAAAAATATAAGTCGAAACGGGGCCAAGAGAAAAGAAAAATTATAAAAATTCTTTTTGCTAAAACTCGCGATAATCTTCCAGTTTTCTGTATCCTACTCTTATAAAAAGGTTCTTAAAGCGTGTTGGTTTCGAAACATTTTAAAAATTTGCTTTGAATATATTTAGAAACTTCCAAAAAAGGCATAAAAATTAAAGGCGAGTGTTTTTATTTCGAACACGGAAAAAAGTCAACAAAAAATCACCTGGTGAGTTTCTAAAATTATGAAAACCTTTATAATTAACAGAAGTACAAAAAGCATTCGACTATTTTGTTCATGTAAATAATCAGTTTCTTGATAATATGTCCCGATATTGTAAGGAATTCTTTTGATTAGAGTGAAATTCATTCGGTTTCTTTTTTTTAACATCGTGTTATTGAGACTCAATATAAATTTATATAAAGTAACTAATCAGATTCTCAATAGTTTGATTACCAATATTTATGCTAGTGCAATGCAATGCATCGAAATTATATGCTCATGTAATAGTGTCAATAATTATCTTCATTTTCAAGCATATATCCTGATGATACCAATACATCAACAAGTTCTCATAAAATAATCACATAATGAGTAAGCATCACCATCATTTGGCCCAATCAGGGAATTTTTACTCATCATCAAAGAAATCACATCCAGATAATCATGAAAACAGCCTGATGATGTCTTCACATCATGGATCAAATGGATTACGAACGAACGGCATATTCAATGGAGATATCGACTCTAATGACTCCAATAATAATTACAATAAGCATCATAATCATCATAAAAGATCAGCTGTATGTAGTGGAGTTAGCGTAGGAGAAGGTAGCAGTTCAAAACGTACAAAAATGAGTGTGCCAACTGATAAAATTACAAAAATTGACACAGCGAATGATGGTAAAACACAAAATCATTATAATATTATGGACAAGCTGAAGGAACTCTATAAAGAATTAAAAAACGACAAAAGTTGTAAAGAAGTAATTATAAAATTACATAAAAATATTCAGTTAGTATAGGAAATTATAATTAATGTACAATTTAATCTCAATTTCCAGCTTAATCTTTCTCCTTCGTCATTTCTACTTGATAAACTGGTCACGCGTGAACGCCTTCACACATTAATAATCAATTTATATCCAGGAAATAAAGGATATTCTCTCGCTTATCGACCAGCAACCTCTACACCAACGACTTCTAATAATCAAAGAAATCATCAACATTATTATCATCCTAATCATAATCCACCTGGTGAAAATCTTCAGGAGACACCAAGTTGGCTTTATGATAATGCACATCTCTTAGACGCTCTGGATTCCGAAGAACTGCCTCCGCTGATCATAGACTTCTGCAATGTTCACTGCCCACATTTGTATTACAATGGAGCTGTGATTGCACAAATACGGGATTATCGTCAGAGTTATCCATTGGACATCTGTGATATTCACTATGTATTGCTTCGTCCAACAACAACAGCATTGTGGGATGAAATGAATGGTGTAGTTGACACGAGTTGGTCAGTAAAAGAGCGAACTGCTTTTGAGTCGCAATTAATACTTGCAACGGCTCCTCCAATTTGTCTGGATCCTTCGCCATCGATAGGGATTGCTGCAATAAATGCGACAAGAGAACGAGCACCTCTAGCAATAGAAGGTGTTAGACAAACTGCTAAACGTTTCCTCCAAGTAACTAAAAATAGGAATAATAAATTAGAGAAAAAGACGCATTATCATCAGACTGCACTTGCTTCACATCTCGCTATTGAAAGACGTGGCTTGAAACGTGAAACAGCAAAACATATTTACGTACCGGAACTTAAGGAACCTCATCATCTTGATGGTGTTGAAACTGTTATGTTAAGAAGCCTTCCGGCTATTCCGCCTTCACGAGGTTTGGACTGGCAACCGAAAAATACTGAACGACTAACGTTTGAAACGGATCGTGATAACTGTCAATATCGTGTTCGTGTAGAATTATTTGAAAGAGCAACAAGTTGTGAAGTAACAGGACAATTGACATTAGAGAGACAGAAAGTCGGACAATCAAGTGGTCGAATGTGTCCTTTCAAACTATCATCACCGCTTGCTGCTCGAAGATATGTTAAAGAATTTATGGGCATTTTCACTGAAGAAGGAAGAAAGTTTGTTAAAATTACCCACGAGAGAGAAACAAGAGCAGGAAGGGAGGTGATGGAAATGCAAACTGGTGAAAAAGCTCAAACAGCAACAAAAGTTCAAACTCTTCCATCAGGAATCCAAACTCTTCCTTCGCCGCCTCCTGCTCTCGTAGCAACTGCCCCACTGAAATTAACAGCCCCACAAAGGATTATTTCAACGACACGACCTTCTCCAACTCAACAGGTTGTTGTTCTGGCTCAAGTAAAACAAGAATCTTCAGGAAATCAAGTGATAAAGAATCTCCTTAATCAGCCGAGAGCACCGATGACACAAACTATGGTGAATGGAAATCCTGAAGGCCTTCAAACTGTCTACTTACAAGTCGACCAATCAAACTTAATTCATATGGGTAGCACTATGCCCGCTAATCTTCAGGTAAATTTTAAAACAATGTCATACTTATTATATACATAGGTATAATTCCATGAGCTGAGAATCAATTTTTTTTTCTCTTTAATTAGTTTCAACAACTAATTGCAACTCCCGTGACACAAGCATCAACATATACTATGAATGTACCGGTACAAGGTGCAACACCACAGCAAGTCACTGTTGTAAAACGTCAACGTGATATGTAAATTAGCCAGTTTGAACATGAAAAAGTGCTTTCAAAAACAAAAGGTGATGTTACCTACATCTTGTGAAAGAGAAACAAATTTAATTGTTTTATTTTCTTATTTTTTTAAAATATTTTCACAGACTTAAGAAACGAGACATAATAGGAGTTTTCTCTGATGAGTTTTTGTCCTTGAGTTCTGTATGAATAAATATGTATATAGGAAAAAAGATGTTTTCATTTGCTTTTTAGTTATAAAAAAATGATGTTTGTCTTTCATAAATTCTCCATCTTTTGATCTGTGGATAATTAGAACTAAGGTTTCTTATCCCAATTATCAGAAGAATCTTAAAAATGTATTTGATTGAAATAGATTAATTCAAATTGCATAGTTTCAATATTTGACTAGATTTTACAAATGAAGGCAATAAAAGTGCATTAAAGATTTATTTAGTCTCAAAATATTTATTAACTTCATACTTATTAGATTTTCTTCAATTCTCATAATTTTTTCACAGTTTTGTTTTCATTAAGAAGATTTTTTGTTGCCAATTTCCCATGAAATCATCTACGAAGAATTTCTTTGAAATAAAACTCTGAAATATTTAAATTAACATAATTGTTTTTCATTTTGTAATGTGAAAGTGACAGATTAGTTTTAAATTTTATGAAATTTAGCAAATATTTCCGAAATTAACATAGAATGGAAACAGTAAGCTTATGCTTATTAAGCAGCTCCATTAATAAACAGGTGATTCAATGAAATTAGTTATCTAAGAAAGATTTTAAATTATTTTTCACTAGTTGATTCACTTATTGATAATAGTTGATAATAATTGTAACTATCACTTTATCAAACTCCCATTAGTTTTTTCCCAAAGAAAGGAAAAATTTCAGGAGATAAACAAGAAACTTAAAAAAAATTAAAAAATCTTTATGGATGTTTTTTCTTGAATCCAGTCGAGATATTTTGAAACTCTTGTGAAGACTGCTGGATGGCCAAGAGTACATCCTATCCGTGCTCCATACGAAACGACACCAACAAGAACTTTTCTGCCATTCAAGTCAACTGTTAATCCACCGCCAGAATCTCCTTGACATGATGATTTTCCACCTAAGTTTCGATTAATGATATGTAATTAATGCTTTTCTGCATTTAAATTTTAATCTCTAATCTTACCAGCAGTATCTAAGCAAATGTTTGTATATAAAACATTTGCTTTTCCAAAAACCTTTTCACAATTCTCATTCGGTACGATTGGACTTAAAACCCATCTAAGAAATTGAGATGGACCTGAAGTGTCGGTATACCTTCCGAATCCAGCAACCGTTGCCGATTTTCCATCGAGCAAAATATTTGCTTCTGATCTAGTAGGGAGACTAACAATTCCAACGTTTGGATCACTTTTAATTGTAGTTGATAAGCGAATCAAAGCAATGTCGTTGACCAAATTTGATGACGCAAAATTCTCATGTATAATCATATCTGTTTGACTTTCTACATCTAAACCCCAAACAGCCGGACCATTAATGCGATCAATTATTCCAACATAAATTGAAACACTAGCAATTTCCTCTAAACAATGTGCAGCCTAGAGGTAAAAATTTAATTTGTGAGAAGTGAAATAAATTCAAAACTATCAAATAAGTTGAAATTAACTGTTAAAATCCAATTATGACTAATAATTGATCCTCCACAGACAAAATCATCTCCATTGCTATCGGTCGTCAGAATAAGTGCTTGATGTGGAAATTGGCCTAATTTAGCAAACTCTCCTCCAGCTATTCTGCTTCCACGATAAATTTTTGGTAGGAAATAATATTCTGGAAAAATGTTATTCAAAACATGTTGGTTTTTGGGTGATTGAAGAGGTGAAGTGACTTTCTTTCCTTGTTTTGAATTGAAATCTGCAGCACTTGCAGTCAGCACTATAAAACTTAATAAAGCAATTTTCATTTTATTTTGCTCGAATATCTGATTAGGTCAAACTGAAAATAAGTTAGTACAAGAGAGAAAGACTTTAAATACTTAAATGGAAAATTAATACCTTATCGGACATTTTTATCAACGAAGTAGATATCGAAGTTTTCTATGTGTTTTATCAGAGAATCTTTTGTTAAAACTTTTTAATCAGATAATAAATCACTCACAATCCCACAACTCACAACTTCTTTACCAAATGTTGTTTTTATACAGAGCTTAAACCGTGAGTCACCAAATGATTGGAAAAGTAGGTAATTACACGATAGTGATTGTGAAACTACTTAATCAATTTCTCAAATAATTCTTGAAATCAGAATGCGAAATTTACCAAATGAATGCAACTGATATGATAAAAAATGTAGTTTAGATTCACGAATCCTTTAAATAATATCAATAAACAGACCATACTTTGAAATTAAATTTTTACTAGATGCATTCGCTAAATAAATTGAAAAAATAATACCCTTGGAAACATTTTTGCTTTTGGAAGTTTGCTTTAATATTAAAATTTTCTAGATTTATAATTAAGAATATTTTAAATCTGTATTAAAGAGAGATTAGAGTCAACTTGACACTTGGGAAACTTACTTTTTATAACGACAAAAACGGTCAATCAATATCTAACGAATCGTTCGTCTCATCTAATCTTTTAAAAGTAAGTGTGCCTTTGAAATGAGAGAATCTTCAGTTCGAATCAATATATTCTTGTTGTTATAGGATATCTTTGATAACATTATGGTACTGTTTTTGATGATGCTTTATAAATAAGTTAAATACTTTTTATATTACTCAACATTATGGAAGAATTTTCATATTTTCAATGATTTAAAGGTCTATACATTGTGGTCGAATAGCTCATATATTAGAAAAATTTCTGGATGAGGCAACAATATTATTTAAAGTATGCAAATTATTCCCTTGGCAGAGAAAAGCATTTTACATCATCTTAGTGATAAATATTGATAATTAGCTTCATATTTCAAAAAATATTATGACGGTAATATCATATTAAATGTATTATATACGTTGATATGTCTCAACGATAATATTAAAAAGCACTTTATTTGAGAAAAATTTATTTTTGTAGGGCTTATCTACTTATATAAGTGTAATTAATGAGAGATAGTTAAATACTTATCCCAGTATTAATATAACTTATTAACATTTATTAATAGATCAAAAATATCTCAGAATAAAAATATCTTTCGTTTATACAATATCTACATTCCAATGTCACAATTTTACAATTAAAATTCAATCACCGAATTGCTTGTGACATATGTAGAGGATTTTGCATCAATTCCAAATTAGCATTATTTAAGTTTGTTCCTCTGAGATTAGCTTCTTGTAAATCACTACCACTGAGATCTGCTCTTTCCAGGTCAGCCCCAGCAAGTATCGCTGAACGTAAAATACAATTTTTCAAATTTGCTCCTTTAAGACTCGCAACTCTTAAGTTGACACAAGGAGCATTGCTGTTCTCCAAATTTGCCCCTTTTAAATTACATCCTTCCAAATTTGATCTTACTCCACTTGGATCTTCAAAGTTACAGTTTGATAATATTGCACCCTCCATATTTGCACAAAGCCCTTTGATCCCCAAAAGCTGTGCATTATCCATAAAAGCATAGGACAAATCAGCGCGTTCCAAATTACAAAAACTGAGATTGCAATAGCTTAAATTGCAATAACTCAAATTAGCATATTTAAAATTTATGTTACGCAAATCAAGACGGCTTAAATTTGCGTTTTTCATATTAACACCCTGCGAAGAAAAAACTTAGTTCATAAATTACCTACATTGACAATACAGAAAGGAAATTCATTTGATCTTTACCTGAAATCTCAATTCGCACTTATAAGATGTCTGGGTCAAAGCTCTTACAACGTCTTGTCTTGTAAGTGGCGCATTATCATCAATCCCATGGTTTGAACGGTCAGCAAGCTGTTGTAACCGAACGATCATTTCTTGAATATTGAAAAATTTTGCTTCTTCTAGAAGACCATTGATATTCAAGTTAGATTCATATATTAGTTCTCCAGTTCGAAGATAATTTAATATCGCTTCAAAATATCTCCCGTTTCGATCAATCAAGTAGCAACCATTGTCATCTAACTTTCCAGGACTCATAAATTCACTATCTTGAGAAAACATTTTAGCAAGCATTGAGTTTTCATCTTTCATTAATGTTGTCTTTGTTGTTTGATATATCACTCCTCCAATATTCAGTTTCACCCAAGAAGAGGTGGCATCGAAGTTCATTATTGCTCAAATAAAATTATTGTAATTGTGATAGATTTATGTTTATATAAATTGGGATATTTGGTGCATAACAATATGAGAACTTGAAAATTTAGAGTGTAGTTTCTTAGAGGAATGTTCCATGTTTTATGTTACAGTTTTATTGTTAATTCTCATAGTACTACAACCACTTCTAACGTAAGTTTTTGCGTACGAAATATTCATTCGTAGTACGAAATTTTATTAAAAAAAAAAGTCACGACTTTTGAACTTTTCTGGAATTTTTTCAATTCAAAGAAATTCAAAGAAAATTTACAAAATTTTAAACGTTATTGGATACCCCTGCTATTATCCAAAGTGGCAAGGGATAACAAATATTCTGAAAGTGACTAAGATAAAATTTTATATATCATTAACAAAATCCACTTTTAAAGATAGGTATCTCTTCGAAAACCATCATTGTTTAATTCAAATAAATATTTGGAGAACTAGATTATTTAAAATAATTGATATATTTTTCTAATTCCGGAAGACTGTGATCATATCGTGATTTTCTTTCAATATACTTATTGTTGGCAGGACCTTTATGTTTAATTTTTTCCATTTTTTAAAAAGAAAGGAATATCATGTAAAGGAATGTTTGTGGTAAATCATGTGAATAAACAGGAGACCTTTTGTTTAACCATTTTGAGAATGATTAAAAGTTACGTCTGTCGATAGTCGAAAAAACTTTACAGTTTGTATACCCCTAATTGAGAGAAAAGAAAAAATTGTGAAAATCGACCGAAAATTCCTTTTCCATCATTCTTTTAATTTTTTCTCTTCGAAATCTGCGTGATAAAGATAATCACCATTTTTATTCGATGCTCGAGTACGATGAGAACAGTCTCGCGATAAGATTCATCAAATCGGTCACATGCAGTTGGTGAAAATCAAAAAAGAAAATTTTAGGAGGTGAAGAGCATTTTGTCGATAAATTTTCCGTGTGTTCGTGGAAATTTATGCAAAAATCTTGTAGTTAAGTGTTAAACTGTGTGAAAATCAATAAGATCAAAGAATTTAGGGCGATCGAGTACTTAAGTTCGGAAAAAAAAATTCGTCATCAGATATACGGAGCATTGATTGTAGAGAAGGAAAAAAATCATTGAAAAGTGTTACAAAAGGGTCAATTAGGAAAAAAATTCATCCCCCTCAAAAGCAACAATAACAACAAAAGGAAGAGAAAATGGAGAATAAAACTCGATACCAGTTCGACCGACTGCCGATGGTGCTATTTTTAGCTTGTTTAGCCGTCACTGTTGTTGCAGGTAGTGTAGCTAAATGATCCTATCATGAAAAGAAAAATCATCATCCACACAGTTACAAGCGAATGAGTTTTTCCCGAGACTTTTCTTTTTTCCTCTCGATATTCTCAATGAGGAAGAAAATTTTATGTTTTTTTTACCATTTTATTTTCTGAGTTTTCCATTTCACTCTCCTTCTCTCTCACACACACTCTCTGATCACATAACTCTCGTCTCAGTTTCTCATTGATTTAAAAACGCACATTGCGATAGATAAATGAAGATTTTCCACAATTGAAAATAAAATCATTGTGTCTAGTATTTAGAAGGAAGTGAAAACGAGCGGAGAACAAAGAAGTGCATTGATATTAAATGCTTCGCATAAATATGCAAAGCTTCGAATTATCATCTATTATAATATACAAAGTAGCAGTGCTTTTGATCAGCCCTACTGAAATATTTTGTTTATGATGATGGTATTCAATATTCATCAGCATAACATAATCGTACATGCATTGTGACGTAATAGTTTTTATTACTTGTTCTCAGAAAAATAATTGTTTTATAATGTTTCCGGTCGAAAAATTACAGAATGTCAACAAAAAAAGAAGAAGATATTCTGCTAACTTAAAGAAAACAAGCACACGTGGTGTTTTTTATTTATTTCATTTGTATGCCAAAACTTTCATTCAATCCTAGCTCTTTGTAAACGTTTTTCTTCATGATCTTTATATTTATTTGATGACACATTGATGTCACTGTCGCACTGCTGAATATTTACATTAGTCATTATCTCTGTCATGTCTACCCAGTTTACTGTGTTTCTTTAGAACATGTCTTGTGTTGTCTTTATTGTTACATGCACGTTATAATATTTAGAAGCACTAACACTCACAAATAAAGATGAAACAATTTGATTTTCATTTCTGTATCTGTATTTTGTTTTTTTGCTGCAAAGTAAAAATTTTCTACGGAATCTACTTAAACCATTCTAACGATCGTATCGAGTTGTTGAAAACGTCTTCAATCCTACTTAAAATATTAACATCATTTGTTTAAACATTCTTTTGTATTAACAACTTGATAATAATTTTGTTGTGTCAATCAAAGATTTCTTACTTACTTTTAAAAAATATAATTAATTAAACAAACATTTTATAACTTACACTAATTTTTCTTACGCAATCATCTGGATTTTTTTGAAATTACCTAAAACTTTGTTGATTAAAATCAGCATCTCGATCGATTAAGAAAGAACCAATCGACAATCTATATTCACCAATTTATTATGGCGATTCAAATGTTATGGAGGGTGAAAAGTTTTGGATTAGTTGCACAGCAGAACCACCAATAAGCTGGTATAAAGATGGGGAGCCTATTGAAGAACATTTTGCTCGTCATATAGACAAAGATAAATTTACTTTCACAACTCGAGATCATATGAGAGCAAATCTAAATGGGAAGATGGAATCTACTCTAACAGTTAGTCGAGCTGTTATTAGACATAAGGGAAAATATCAGTGCAATATAAACCATGACAACTCCTATTATTTACATGTTCATCCTGCAAGAGTAATAGTTGGAAATACATTTGAGGCAGACAATGATCATACTGATGATAGAATAAGTTTTGAGCCTTTTACAAAAGATAGAACAATGTCAACTACCATGTTGTCTTTTGCTGTCGATGAAGTGTTAACAGAGTCCTCAAATAATAATATCAAATCGGATATTGAGACAATTTTAGATGAAGCAGAAGAAAAATCCAGAGAAAAACTAGTCGAAGCATCGAGAGCTTTAAATGAATTGAATTATAACAGATATGATTCAACATCGCATCTTATATTAACTTCGACAACTTCGGCTTCCCCTGTTTTAAGCGTTACTCAAAGTATTCCTTTACCCTCAACTATTCGCAATTCTTCGCCGCACATGACTACGCATACAAGTGTTGTGGTTCATACAACTCGCGCGAAAGCCAGTGAGGTCGAAATTAAAGGCCATCATGCCAAGCAAGATCACGAAGGTTCGAAAAATAAAATGATTCGAAAGCAATTTTCTTTAGATTTTTATCGTTTCACTTCCCGCTGATTCCGTTTAGTTTGTCTGAGAATTATTATTTATTATCAGATCATTTACAGATATCTTATCAGATGTTCACCTAAATACATTTTTACTTATTCGATTAATAAGTCAAGTTAACATGTCCTCTTATAGTAAAAAACTCTTTTCAATCATCAGCAAAATTATAATTAGGTTTTTCTTATTAGGTCTTTTTCAAAATATTGTTGGCTTAATGTAATTTCGTTTTATTTATTTTTACCTTTGTTTAAATTAAATAGTAGTTTAAAGAGAATCTGTATTTACAATCTTTCAATCAAACGTTCATTTTTTGCTGTAAATACTTTACGTTACTGTTTCGAATAAGTGAGATTTTATGTACTTATAGCCACGTTAAGAACGGAAAAGTATACAATTACATTAATAGTGAAACAATATTTCCAGCTCTCACGATTGTTTTATTAGTAATCATATTTAGAGAAATTTCTGAGTCTAGAACATCTTAACGGTCAAGCTGAATTTGGAGAAAGCTTCAAAGGCCAGTTTAGAGCTAGAACTAGCTATTTGTAAAGTGTTTACTATTTTTAGACAGAAATAATTTTATTCCGAATGCCTGTGATCAAATTTATTTCTGTTTTTAATTTTGATAAGCTTTAATGTATCTATACAATTAAATAAACATATTTCGAAGAATTCCCCTCGAATTTAGTGAAATGTGTTTCGGTTCGTAAAAATCGGTTTAGACTAGTAAGGTAACAAATAAAATATTAAAGAAATACTATTTCCTACGCAAATACGCAAAACAGTTGTGCACTTCAATGTGGATTTTCTGTTCACATATCATATTACTAGATAGGTTTTTATTTACTATTAAGAAATATATTTGTATTCTTCAAACTTATATATTTCTGATGACTTAATTTAAATCTTCTTAAGAACCATTAACATATATGTATATGAATATTCTTTTATTATTATCTTATGTATCTACATAGATATATGATGTTATAAATATTATTGAATCGATCGAATAGCATCGTTGATAGATCCACTTGGTAGACATCATTGCTTCTTCAAAACTTTATTTTATTTTGTATTTATGAATGTAATAACACAAACATATAATAAACACATACACATAACCTGAGTTTAATTACTGTTCAGTTTGCAAGATTTTTTATCTCATTTGCTCCTCTGAATTCTATTTTCCATCCTTAACAAACCTCTACTAAGTAGAAACAATTTTTAAAATAAACTCTCGCTGTTATTTTTTAAAATTAACTTTTACACTGATTCTTCGTTTTAAACAGGAAAACTTACAACCGATAACAAGGATTACGGAGGCAGCAACCTCAGATCATTTAGAACAACAAAACCTTTGAAATTCCTGTGTAAAGCTGAAAACCTAGCAGAACAAAATAAAGTTGTGTGGTAAGAAATTTATAAGATTGCATTTGTAAATGCATTTAAACAAATAAATATTTTTTTAAACATTTAAACATAATCACAAAGGTCGAAATATGATAGCGATGAAAATAAGATAAACGTCAAAGATATAAAAAGTTTAGAGGGACGATACGAAATAAAAGCCAAAGACGGAACCTTCGTGATTAATCCATCGGAGATTGACGATGCCGGTAACTACACTTGTTCTTTAGACGAAGAAGAACATCTTTTCATTGCTTATGGTGAGTTCGTTATAGTACAATTGATGAAATTCTTTTTTGAATTAAATATTTTATAACAGAAACACTCTATGTTAAAACTCCCGATAACATTTATGTTGTTGAGGAAGAAAAAATCGATATTACGTGCATCGTTAGAGGAGCAAAATCAGTTTCATGGTTATACCGTAAGTTTCCGTTTGAAAATTTCATTTTGTTCATGATACTGAAAAAGGTAGTTATGCACAATTATTGGAATTGTTTTAAGGTCGCGAAAATGAAACAAAAGGAAAGAACGACGATGAGAAAAAAATAACTAGTAGCGGAGGGCGGTTTACCTTAACAAAATTTAATGAAGTTGAAGATGCTCGTCTTCAGATCGACAATGCTGTCGTTGCAGATCGAGGATTTTACACTTGCGTCGTAAGCAGTTTATATGATTCAGTTGCAACATCGGAAACTCACGTGCGAGTCAAAGACAAACTTGCTGCCTTGTGGCCATTCCTTGGAATTTGTGCTGAAGTTTTCGTTCTTTGTGCCATTATTCTCATTTATGAAAAAAGACGCAACAAGACAGATCTCGACGAGAGCGACACAGACCAAAGTCCTGATCAGTAAGTTCATTCAAATATCTTAATATTATTATTATTTTTAATTTTTACCACTTGGGATTTTCAAGCCCATCGCTCAATTAATTTTTTGTGAAAGTCTAACATAAATGTTTCAATTTTCAATTTTCCTTTATGTTAGACTTTAACAAAAAATTATTATTATTATTATTTTCATTACATTGCAATGCATTGCTTGGTTGAGTAAAGCCATATTATCTAACAATAATTTTCATTTACATAAATATAATAAAGCATTTGGGCAAGGGATCTGCTTCTATACATGATTACATATATATATAATATATAACTTTTAGATATAAATATGTCATAATATTTTCAAATCATTTGTGATTGTTTTAGGAAAAATGATCATCATAAGGACACAGACGTTCGTCATCGCAAATAAAGTGATCATAACGTTTTCTTTCGGGAACGAGGCTAAGCCGCCGTCGAACTTTAACTTCTTATCCTCTCGTGATTTCGATTTTAAATTTAAAGAAATAAAAAGTAAAAGGTAAAATCTAATCATGCGAAGCCTACGACCCACTTTTTGCAAATTTATCATGTTGAGAGTTTTTTCCGTTTTGTTAAACTTTAATCTCCGATCGCACTTTGTCTAGGATTGTTCATGAATTACGTTACATAAATTTTCTAAATTTTAACCCCTTAAGTCGAACTTTTTACGAGCGGTATGCGAAAAGTGTTAGAAGTACCAGACAAAAAGTAAGACCTATAATAACAGCAAATAACGCGCCCACCTTCACAATTGTTGCGTAATTTATGAACAGACCCCAATCCCCCTTTTCCTCAACTCCAAAATCCCCTCCCTTCTACCACCACACATATTTCGTATACATATTTTAAAATGCTATTAGAGTCTTCTCGTCTCATCCTTGATAGAAAATTTATCGAAATGATAGTTGCGCGGCTATAAACTTGATTTTTTGTTTGTTACCTTTTGCGAAATCAAAACCACAACAAAAAATGTTAAAGAATGATTGTAAAAAAAACACTTCTCTGACTCTTTTTGTTAACAACGCAAATTCATAAATAAAAATAAGAACACTTGCAGCAGAAATTCGAAAAAAAAGATAAAGAAAATTAAAGAAAAATATTAAGAATAAAAACCATGAGTTTGTTGATTCTAAAAAAAGTTATTTGAATAAAGATCAAGCAAAAGTTTAATAAAAAAAACAATTTTTAGGGATATTTAGATATGAATAAAGAATGTTAAGCAAATTATAAAATCTTCACTCATACTTTGAGCATGTCGAAGTAATAAACCAAAACTAAAAACATGATGAATTAATTGAAAATACAAGCTAATAAAAGTCATTTTTCGCCTCCTTAACTGATAAGGCTAGACACACAATATTTTAATTGAACATTTTTTCGTCTTGAGTTGTGAAGAAATATTTTTTATTATTATTGTTTTATGCTTTAGAAGCGTGTAAAAGTGAAGGAAGAATGGATACTTTTTTGACATTCTAGTGTCTTATTTCTCGATGTAAAGTACGATGAAATTAATAACATTTCATTTGAGATAAAAGATGAGGAAGATGGACAAAAGGAAATTGATAAAAATGAAGAGAAACTTTTCGTTGTAATAATTTAAATGATAAAAAGTTATGAAATGAAAGGAGAAAACTAATTAATAAAAAATCGTTAATTAAAACAAAGAGCCCATTCTTTTTTATTTTTAAGTTCCATATGTGTATTATACCTACTTATATTTTAAATAAACAAATTCTTTACAGAATTATAGATTAATTATGATAATTAAGAAGATCCGATTCACTTTTGAATCTCTAAGATATTTAAATATGTATTATACTTTTATACTTAGTATCTCTGCTAAAAAAACAGCCGAGAAAAGTTCAAGCTATGCATATGCTTCAAATGTAAGTATCATTTGTTATTATTTACAATATCCTAAAATGTACCTATATCTAAGTATTAAAATTCAAACAAAAATCTTGTTGGATAGTAACTCGGTAAGTACCTAGTATCATTTCAAATTTTTAAATATGTGATTTATTGCTGATTTGATTTTATTTACAAATAGTAGCTAAATAAAATCCATTCAAGTATTTTTTATCTGGTGGATATTAATGACTAAACTGATATTGTGTTATTAATTTAGTCAGAAATATTTCAAGAAATATATGTAAACAATTTTATGTCCATCTTTCCAGTGAATTTTGTGAAAAAATATTTTATGAAATGGTTTTTCATCTTTTAACTTTATTTTAATAATCAGTATCCAGCTAATAAGGGCTCATTTTATAGTTAATATTATGATCGCAAGACTGCGCTTTCTCTGAAAAAATTGAAAACGGTTCAATAACGATACGGGTGACATCTAGCGACAGTTCAAAACATTTTTCGACTATAAGATCTACTGGGGGTAGATGTCTGAAAAATTAATTAACAACAGTCGAACTGAAACCTGTGGCGAAACTCATAGTCAAAAATTAAATATAAAAAATTCTTGTTTATGCATATAAATATTGCAGTTGCTCTTAAGACTAGATTAATACAAAAGATTAAAAATTCAATGTGAAATGAATTCATTCTTATAAAATAATCATAAATATATAAAAGATAAGGTGTTCAAAGCATTCATTAGACAGAAAAAAACATTCGAGTTTGAATCTTTTTGATTGTTTTTGTATTATTGTTTAACAATTACCTAAGTGTTCTAGGATTATCTTTCACTATAATTTATTTAAAGTACAATAAAGTAAATTCATTTGATTTCGGTTTAACAACGCGATGTATGAGGAATTGTAGAGAAAAGTGCAAGGAGGAAGAATAAAAACAATATCGAAGGTTGGAAGGTTCAAAATGTGTGTTGTGTACGTTTTTACCAAACATAAATATGTATGTGTGGATATAGTCAAATATCCGATAAAGAAATCTTACAAATACTAATAAGTGCACAATGGATCGACGTATTCTACACTATCCAACACATTTAAATTTTAAAAGTTAACATATTCGAACTCTTAACGGAAGCAGAAATAGCGGAGGAATGTTATGATAACAATTGCTGTTTTAAAAAAAGTCTTTTCAAAGCTGATTTAAAAGCCTTGAAAGCCCTGAACTAAAGCTTACGCAATCCAGTGACGTTTTTATAAGCTTTTGTATTCTAATGCGAACCTAAAATCGCTTTTAATTTTAATCAGGAGGTGGCTTCATGATAAGACTTGACTAAAAATAGTCTTTGCCTTTGATTTCAAACATTTCATATTTACTAGAGTCTAATTGGGGTGTTATAATACAGAATATAATATTTTATCAAAATGGAGGGACTGAATTCAAATTTCCCTGGCGGAAATGGAACAAATATGCTCCAACAGATGACCAACTTTAACAATGTACAAAACATATCGAACGTTTTAGTGCAACCTCCTAATAGTAGTAATATTAATAACAACAATAATGCGACATCCGAGCTTAATCCCAAACGTCAACCTGGGTTTGATAGACTCAAAAAACGGATGAACCTTTATCGGAAAAGACAAAATGAAAGTGTTCCTAGATTCGAACAGACTTTTAGTGGAATATGTGAGCAACAAAGCATCGAGACAAATGTACTTCAAAAAAGATTTATAGAGAGTAAAGCTAAACGAGTTGCAAAAAAGGCTGATAAAAAGCAGACAGATGTAGCGCAGGGATTAGTTGTGGTAAGAATTCTTTAAAAAGCATAAAAATTTCTTTTATTATAAATGTAACGTGTTAATTAACCAAATTTTAGACGCAAACAAAGAATCAAATTAAAAGACCAGCATTAGATGAACTTGAAAATGAAGGCGATGTTCTTCCTCCAGCAGCTAAAGTTGCTTCAACTGGCATGAACTCAATTGATAACATGAAGTTTCAAGTAGAAATTGTTCAACAGCTAGAGTTCACAACCTCTGTTGCTAATCTTCAGCCACAGCAAATAAGCACTAATGTTACTGTAAAGGCAATGACTAATGGAAATGTAAAATATGAACCACAAGAAAATAAGGTACAAAAGCACGAGTCCGGAAAAGTTTCGTCCTCATCATTGCCCCTTTCAACTTCCGATATACTTCAAGATTTCAAACAAGAACCTGATAATGAATTTGCTGATCTTGACTTTGGTGGCTTAGCTAACTTTATGGCAAACGATGAAAGTGAATTAAAGAAACTTTTCTCCAATATCAGTGAAGTATTTGATCAAGATTTGTTTGATCAAGACAAAATAAAACAAGAACCAATTTCAAACATTCCGCAGCAAAATGCAAGTCAAATAAATCATTTAAACCAACAGTTTAATCAATATGTGATGCCAGAATCATGTCACATGCAAAAGCCTATGGTACATCAGCTTCCACAGACACATCGTATGTATCAACCTCAGCAAGTCCAACAACCACAACAACAGCATCAACAACAACTTCCGGAAATGTCACCTGCGGCTCAAACTCTTAAGAACATGGCACAGCAGCATCAAGTAAAAAATTCTATAGCTATGAATAATATACACAGGCCACTTGGTCAACCATTAGCACAACAAATAAATCAACAGCATCAACAACAACAGCAACCAAATATGAATCAGAGATTGCTATATCAACAACAGCATCAGTCAAGACATCAACAACATCCACAGTTTAATGATTTAAACCCTCAGTTTCATAAAAACCATATGCATATGACATTTCCACCAGAAATTATCAAACAAGAGATGCTTATTCAGAATCAGCAGCCATCTCAAATTCCATCTCATCAAATGAAACCTCAAATCAATCATCAAATGATGATGCATCAGAATGGCGAAATAAAATTGAACCAACAATATCAGCAATATCAAAATACTCAATTTATAACGAACCATCAGACGCAGCCTCAACAAAGAAATGCATTCAATTCTAATCAACAAAGTACTATGAACATTCATATGAAGCAAAGTCAAATGATGCATATTCAACCGACAGTGAACACTGGTGGAAACATTAATAATATTCATATGCAAGGAGGTCAACATATGCATTTTGCAGGGGACATGAAGATCGCTGATAACACAAATTTTTCGATGCAGCAACAGCAAAGTATGTATTTTAATCATCATAACCATCAACAACCGTATGGAAATGTTCAGACTATGCAGAAAAGGCCTCAGCAACATCAAGCAATGGGTGCGGGTGAAGGTACATATTTTATTATTGTGATCATCCATAACAGAATCAACTTAAATTTTTATTTCAATTCTTCTTTCAGTTGCAACAAACACATATAACATGATGCAAAGTCAATCAATGACATTCACCCCATGAGATGCCATAATGAATCCCTCAGATTAGAGCAGTTATTATTATTTATAATTATTATAACTTTCATTACTTAAAGTTTTCATTCTTTTTACATTATTGTCTCGTTTCATTCATATCCTTATAATAATATAATGCAATTTGATCACGGGAGAATAATACAGTACTCTAAAAAGAATCGTTCTGAGGTACATTTGCCTTCAAAAATTTATAGCTGATCATGATTTATCATAACCTTGCACAGTTTTATATGAAAACAAATTGTTTGAT
Organism: Clunio marinus; assembly: GCA_900005825.1. Lineage (NCBI taxonomy): Eukaryota > Metazoa > Arthropoda > Insecta > Diptera > Chironomidae > Clunio > Clunio marinus. The sequence continues at coordinate 1,442,560 of CVRI01000074.1, read as the reverse complement.
AATTTCTGACTTTCTTTATTCGAGTTAATTTTATATGATTATTCAGAAAAGTAGTGATATTTATTAATCACTTATGCAGATACTTTCAATGAATTCCTGGAAAATTATTACAAAATTAGATATAAATTTAAATTTGTCTAACGAAGATGCTTGGCATGCATAAACCGTTGGAATTGTTTGTCTTTAAGAAACACAATAAAATCGATAGTTTTTTTATTTTTTCGATCCTCAAGAACGATCCTCGATGAAGAACGGTAAACGATCCTCAGAAATGAAAGTTGTAAGTGTTGTAAATATATGAATAATTGATCTGAGTCCCTCTCAATTGAATGCAATTTCATGTCCCATTTAAAATGAGCCAAAATGAAATGTGATATGCACACTTTTGCTGAAGAAATTTTGAATATTTTGTTTTAATCAAGATTACTTTTTATGCTTCGTCAACATATTAATACATAATGGAAAATGTTTAAACATTAAAATAAAAATTTGATATCAAACCGGAACAGACAATGATAAAAATGCTAGCTGAAATTCAGTAAATTAGTTTCAATTTTCTTCATTCTTTTTAAAAAGAGCAACTTTATATCACATGTAGCTGAAGATTTTATTAAAACTTAATTAAACAAAGGTACCATTACTCGTTATGGAGTAAAAAAGGAGAAAAAAAATTAGTTTTTAGGAAATATTTAGCTGTTAATGATATATCTAAATATTTATAAGTAAAGAAAATCTTTTTCATTAAACTTTGAAAATTTTGTCAAATTTATCTATTTATATTATAAAAATATGATCCAAAAAACATNAGAATATATGAAAAACAATTTTATAAAGTTATTGCGTCAAATGATTATAGAGGTATATGATATGCTCCTCTAATTTAAGTAAATATAAATTTATAAATTGTGCCAATACAGTAATGAATTATCTAATAGATTATTACATTTTCCTTTTGAATTTCCTATTTCTCGTGAGAATAAATTATATAGAATTCATAAAACTGGAAGAAGAAACGAATTAACAAAACTAGAAATTTATTTCAGTTTTATAAACAGCTTCAAAAACCTTCAAATTATCATGACGTAAAATTATGCTAACAGTACTGCTTGTGTAAGGACTATCAAGATGATCTCTTATCATTGCATTCTCAAAAAAAAAAAATTTAAAAAATCGGCAATATATCAATGCAGGCATCTAACATAACTTTCTGTGAATCGAAGAAATACTTTTTTCACTGGAGATCAAATTAATGTTACTCACTGCTGGCTTATTATGTCTAAAATGTTATGTAACGATTCCATACTTTTCTGTTTGGAAAGAATTAGGAAAGTACCAGATTTTTTTTTTCATTTCATATGTATTTTCATATTAGTTAAATAGTTATGAATTAATCAAAATAATTATGATCTCATCGCAATATTTGAAATGAAAATCTATTCAGCCTTTTCCATTTACCTCATTATTTTCAACATGCTTTCATTATTGCATTAGAAATTCTTTGCTTGTGAATGAACTGCAAAACAGCAAGTACGTAACAGTTTGCCTGGTAGTATAAGTAGGTAAATGTTAACATTCATCATGGTATAAGTAGGTGAAGTCAAGCACTGTTGTGACTTTTTTCGTTTTCGTGAATTAGAAAGTGAAAACGTTCGCCTCGCGCGGCATGGCATGAAATTTAAAATTTACGGTTTTATCTACTACGTATGTTGCACCGTTGCTGGTAAAAGAAGTTATGCAATGATCTTCAGTCAACCAGCATCTTGTTGGCACAGATATTGAACAAAAAAAACAAAGAGTGGAAATGAAGCTTCTCGATACTCTTCTTGAAAGAGTATTAAAATTTTGAAATATCAAAATAATATAAAAGCTATTCCTGTTTTGCGCTCTATAAGCCTATTTAATTTTTATCTCTCATAGGCAACTCCTGGTAAATTAAGCATGCGTGGTTCATTCTTTGTACTCGTACTTGCATATCTTATCATCTGACATCATTGATAATGCTTTGCCAGACCTAAAAATTTCTTACTTACTATCTTACTTCGGTTGAGCTAATGCGTCAATTAATAGAAAAACTCCCGAGACTAAACTCGTGAAATTAGGTCAAATACATAGTAAAGTCATCATGCGTTTTCTCTCTTTCTCTATCTATCTCTTTTTCCCTCCTTCATTCTCTTGTGATGTGTTTGAATTTATTGCGTTTCTGGCGCGGTTTAATTTATCACATAGAAATGTGCGTTTAGCTGCTTCTGCATTTGTGACTTGTCTATGACTTTAAGCATTTTATAGCTTTTTTTTGGGAGAGAAGTAATAATACTGAAGCAGCAAAACAAACTTTATAAATTAGGTCAGTCACTCAAATTATGGAATAGTTTTTCGAGTTCGATTTTCTCTAGCGTCAGGAGAAAGTTTTTTTCAAATAAAATAAATAGAATTGAAATAAAGCAACGATGTATCCCATTTTTCAAGATTTTCTAATTTTGACAAAATTGTCACAGATTGGACATACATGTTTAAATGTCAGAGATTCGTTCGAATCAAGACGATTGATAGAACGAGCTAGCAAAAATGAATCGACACAACCAAGTTGATCAAGTCTTCATAAATTGATGATCTGATGATGCACATTTTATGTCTTTACGTTACCTAGGTGGGAGAAGAAAACAAATTTATACCTAATTTTGTAAACCGTGTGAAGAATATGATTTTAGTGGATTGTAAAACCACTAATCACAATTGATGTTTTATTTGAACTTATTTTTAAGCTGTAAATAAAACATATATGTTGCTTTAATATTTTATGAACCAAGACATGTCATAATATGAATATTCTAAAGTGGACAAGACATCGTTGAAATAAATTCCTGATAGATAGAGAAAGGATAATTTAAATTGATTTGTCTATCCGTATTCGAACCATTTACTCTTTTATAAATTATATAGTTCACCATCATCATCGTTATCATCAGAAATCGGTGACATATTATCGTGATTGCAATTTGTGGATGAGTGTAAGCTTACACCAAAGATTGATGCTCCCTATGCAAAACAGAACATTAAGAATTCTTAATGCAAGGCCATTTTTGTGAAAATGAATAATTTGCAATTTAAAGGACCACGTTAAAACAATTTGTATCCCGTCATTGCAAACAACGTGCTTAGTTCGTTAGAATATTTGAATGTATAAATTGTTATTGAGTATGCTATTTTTTACAGATGCCACATATTGCGAAACCGTAAGATTTTTCTATAAGGTTTTGGTTATGTAGTATTATATAAGGTACATATGTACTCGTTTGATTTATCAAGTTATCTTTAAAAAAATAAACAAAAGAAAAACCATTAGAAGTCAAATCAGAATTTCAGTTTATGTCCAAAAGTTTTTTGTTTGACGCATCACTTTGTTTCTCTTTGTTTGGAATAAATCATCATCGTTATTAAAAAAGAATTTTTAAAAGATCGAAACTTAAATGCAAATTGTGGGAAATTTGTCTATTAGCAAAAACATCTTATGATATGAAGTAAGATAAGTACAGTCGATATCTGTCAAGTCTCTCCTGGCTTCTACTGTGACTCCCGTTAAAAGTAAAATATTAAAAAAGGCAAAAGGAAAAATAAAACAGAGAATAGAAAATAAAATTATATCAAAAAAATTTCACCCAATCTCTGAAATAATTATAAAATTATATTAAACTTACATACTTGATTATATAGAGTTTAATGAAACGTTTTATATTTTTATTTAACTCAACAATCCTTAACATCAAAAGTCCTTTTATTCCATTAATTTTATTTATTAAAACGTTGCCTTACTCTTTTTACTGTTCTGTTTCATTTCCACGTCACACCTGAATCGATCTTATACGTACAAATTTTTTGTTTTAAATTTTCCCCTCTAAACATGCCTGTTCACGTGCGAATCTTATGAATAATTTCATCTTATCCATTTATGAATTATAAAATGAAAAACAATTTTCTGTAAATTTTTTGACAATAAGATGCGCGAACAACAAAACAAATATTTTTCTTCTTAGCAATTTCAAAATTTAGGAAAATATACAGTTTTGGAAGGGTATTAAGATTCTCTATTTTCATGCTTTGTTTTTAATTAATTGAATTTGTTGCTTTCTGAACTCTCTCTGCAATAAAGCTCGTTTTGTTGAAAAAATTAATTATGACTGAGATACCTATATTAAAAACAGTAAAATTACAATAAAGCTACGCAACATTATAATGTTTTTTCTTTTGATTGATATCTGTTAAAAATGTATAATGACAGAGACCCCCAAGTTTAATTCTGAAAAAAAAAAATTTTGTGGAATTTTATTGTAAATTCTTTTTTAATTTATCATCAATGAGTTCAATAGTAGAAGTAATGTCTTCATTAACTATTTATTGTGAAAATTTCAGTTCCTAAATATTTTCTACATTAACGTAAAATTCAAAGAACTAATCGGTAAGAATTATTAAGTCCTAAAATAAATTGTGCTCATTATAAAATTGGGCTCGAAAAATAAGAAAGCGATCAAATCATTAAATATTTATTTAATTTAATTAAAAATTGATTTTTTAAATTTAGACATTTTTTAAATATAAAAAGATGGGTTCATAAGCGAATGAAAACAATTTTAATTTTTACGATTGTCCAGCTTCACGTGATCACTTGTAAAAAAATAAAAAAAAAAGAAATTCTCATTTAGTTATAAACCATCTTTTCATTAATAGGTAACAAAATCAACAGACGTTAAATTTAAACATAAGTAAAACTTTAATATTAAATGTGCAAGATAAAAAAAAAAGATTTAAAGAACTTATAAAGCGACCGAATATTTCCAGAAATATTTGATTTTCAAGTAACATGCAACATGTTATTCTTACAAAAAGAAAGGCTTCTTTGGAGTGAGCATAATATTTTCATTGCCATTGCAAAACTGTATCAAAAAGAAATTTTATTTCAAATCTAGAGCTTTAAGTCTTTGGTTAAGTTCTTTCTTTATGTTATAAATCAGGAAAGCGATAAGTATTTTCAAAGACAAAGAAATCATAATAAAACTTTTCCTTAGAATTTGCAACTGATTAAAGTCACTAGTTTTCTTTTTATTTAGATATTCGCACAAAAAACCTATTCAACTTAAAGCTAAATATAATGCTCCGGACGGGTTGAGACGATTGGTTTCGCTTAAATTTCTCTAAATGAGCTTAGTACCTATAATAGAGCTAATGATCAATGATCTTCCGATCCAAAACATGTACTCAGTTTTACCCTGAACACTTAGAATGTTCTAATCAAATTATTGCTTTCCATATATTTTCTTTCCTAAGAATCTTTATAACCATTATGGAGAAGAGAATTTTGCATATTTTGCATGCCTTGATCACATTGCATATTCATCGAATTCAATTCGAGCGAAACAATCTGTTTTATTTCAGGATTGCTATGATTTGTCAAACGCATGAAGACCTGATTATATAAAAGAATTACATTTGTTTTCTCATCGTCGCTTCGTCTTAGATTCTCGTTTTCTTTTTGTAAATCTTTCAGCTTTTTTTCAACGTCATGAGCGCGCTTCTTCGCTTTTTCACGAGATTTCCTTACAGCAATGTTATTTCGCTCTCGACGACGACGATACTCATCCGTACCCTTGTCGAGATTTTTCATCGAGTGCTTGCGGCTGTGTACAAGGTTTTTGTTGAGCTTTTGGAAATTTGTTAAGTGAGCTAAAGATATGGATAAAAGAAAAAAAGAATGGAAAGACTAAAGTTACAAATTTACAAATGAAATTTAAGATAATTGAATAAAACACAAGAATTTGTTGGTTTTTCATTTTGTTTGTTATACTTAATACTAGTTTGTAAGAAACGAATGCATTGAAAGTCTACATTTCAAACCTGGAACATGTGGTTGGTGGTGAAGAACAGAAGCGGGTGTTAGAGCAGTAAATGTAGTTCCACTACTATTAACATTCGGAAATTGATAATTTCCATTCAAAAACTGTCCATTTGCTGTAAGTTGCTGCAGTCGCCTTAGCTCTATCGGATCGACAGGTTCTTCCTTAATGTTAGCTTCAGACGTAGATGCATCGTCGGTGTTGCCTGTAAGAAAAGCAACATGAAAATTTACTGCACATCAATGCAAGAAATTTAAAGGCATAAAATGCTACATTTTACGCAAAGTTTGAAGAAAACATTTTCACTTATTTCACAAATTTTAAGCTTATTTTTGTCGCACTTCATTTCACTTCAAAACAATTTACCGAGATTTACCGCGAAATAAAGGCAACTGACCTATCCCGACTTTAAAAAATCTTAAATACTTTTTTTACGGTGATTATTCGTTTAATATGCGAAAAGTTTTTGTCTGGAGCGGCTTCATTGACAGTATTTCCGGAATGTAAATAACTTTAAACAAAATATGTAGCATTGGCTTAAACTTAAGCGAGCGAGACAAACTGATCTGATAATAGAATAAAAAGAGAAATAGATATTCAGTTGAATTTCTTTAAACATAATTAAAATAATTGAAATGACTATCAGTCTGATAAATTTCCAATAAGTAATCGAATTAAATCAATTTATTTTTATGACGCATATGCTTAAATTCAACTTACATATAACCAGCTTCTCAATATTTGTTATACAAAAGTTATGCGATAGTTGCATCTTAAAATCGGATTATTAAATTAGATTAATTTTTTGTGTCATGTGATGTAATACGAGTTGGTTGTTTGATTGTTTATCAAATCATTTTAACTCTTCATAATTAGTTTAGTTTCATCTCTTGTAAACCTCAGTACTACTTTCCGAAATACGAATAAAGCCTGATTCGAGTAAAGAAATAGGTCATTTCAAGCTCTATTCGTTTGAGTAGCGAATCCTATGAGGAAAAATTTCCTTTATGATTCATCCAAAAGTCTTTCACATTATACAAGGTGATGTTTCTTTTTTCTTTTTTTTTTTTGAAGTAATATATTTATGAACTAAAGAAATTTAAATTTTTACATTCATTTAAACTAACCTGTAACACATCCGGGCATGTAGGCAAGTGCATTTCCCGGATTTTGTCGATGTTGAAACCTTGCTTGTTGGAGTGCTTTAGCTGCTTCAGATTGCACTAATCCATTAACATTTACACCATTAACTACGCCATTTACACCGTTTACAACGGCTGGTACTACTTTGTTAAAGAACGCAAACTGTTCTTGTTCACTTCGAAACTGATCGTCAATAAAGTTTGCCAAATCAAGAGAAATCTCAGGGTTTGTAAGTTCTTCGAGATCGTTTTGTGAATATTGCTGTGCAACGTGTTGAATTTGTTGCTGTTGTTGTTGAAGAACTTGTTGAGGATGATGTTGAATTTGCTTTTGTAGGAGGGCAGCGCTATTTGTTAGCCCATTGATATGATCGTTCTTTAAATTTTGGTTAATTGTGATTGGATTGTTGTTGTTATTATTTTGATTATTGGTATTATTTTGACCATTAGACTTCGTCTGTTGTCCAGTCATTTGTATGTTGTTTTGATTATTGTCGTACATCTGAGGTGATTCCATGGCTTTCGAATTAAATTGAAATATTCCAGTGAAAGCCAAATTCTAAATCTTCACGATTTTAAATATATAATTAAGTGCTTCACTTTCAAAACCACAATATCCCTGCTTTTTTAGGTATTTTTTCTGCCAATTATAACTGTGACTTTTTATTTACTTTTTGACTCGGATAGTTTCACTTTTATGTGTCACCCAAAAAATTTTTTTCTCGTCTTTTCAATTTGTTTTTTTTTCTTCTTCTTTTTTAATTTTTCATGATTTTAAGACTTTTCTTTTTTATATTCTAGTAAAGATTTTTGTCTTGAAAATTTTATTTCACGAGTTCTGATCTTTTTCTTTTCATTTTGATATTCCATATATTTTTTCCGTATATTGTAGGAGAATTAAGAAATGTTTTCTTTTGTATATTACACTATTTGTTCAATTTATTAATTTTGTTACAAGCGACCACTTTTCTTCGGTATTCCTCGTTCAACAGTTGTTAACAAATTGTTTTGAAAATAATATATTGCGATAGTTTTTACTTTCGTTTGCCTGTTGCACATTTTGAGAGCTCGCTGTGCGAGCGAACTGTTTTTTTTTTGGGGCTTTCGAGAGAAAAGATTAGCGAGAGAAACAAAAGTAAACGTCGCGTTCATCGGCTCGTGTGAAAAATTATTCTTTTTTTCGATTTCGAGTGAGTTTCTTGGCTGTGTGTGGATATTTTTAATGACGTCGACGAGAGAGTTTACAGCCATTGAATTATGCAATCTTACTTATAACTCTTACTCATTTTTCTAAACGAACCATTCATTTCTCGAACGGTAGAAAAAAGTGAGAGTAAAACTTTTTGATACAAAAATGCATTTTCCATTTCTATTGTGAACAAACATTAAAAAGCCCGAGAAAAGCATGAAAAAGTTGTATTGGGTTTGGACTCTTGTCCTTTCCGTCAATTCACACGACTTCAAGGATAGAATAGATAAGCAACCTAACTCCCATCCTGAAAAGTCAGCAATGTTTATTTAACATACAATAAAACTTTCAAAACCTACATTTGAATGAAAAAATAGTCAGAAACTTTGACATGAAACATTTTTTTCAATAGGAAAAACCAGTTTCCATATACTTTTCTCGATAGGCAGAAAAACTTTTTTCATCTTAAAATTTTAAAAGAAAAAAGGTTTCTGTTATGTAGCATAACTAACATAAATAAGTGAATAAGCAGATGAATGAGAAATTCACGTTTGGATGCTTCAAAGAATTTTCTTCTATTAACCTTTTCATTGGATTTTGATCCACACTTAAATATTTATCGTTTTTATTATATTTTAAATACGTTTGAAGGAAATTTTATTGATCCTTAAAATAATATAAAAATTATTATAAATGGATAGTTACAAAACTTTCAAACATCAATTATAAATCATTTATTGTAATTATGAATTTTATTTTTTCTTTAAAAACACTTTTAGAAACCTTCGTCATTATAACTTTACATGCTAATAATCCTTTTGTTTGAATTTTAGGGCCATAAAACAGAAAAAAAGCTGTGAAGCAAAAATATGTATCATTGAAATTACGTCATGAAAAAACCGAAAAATTTAGAGAAAAAGCTGAATGAAAATAAAAACTATGCTCTTGCATAACATCCAACGAAGAGTGGTGGGAAAGAAAAAGAAAACAGCAAATAATGTTAATTATCTAAGAACCGATTAACCCACTTTTTTAGACGACGAGAGAAAGAAGTTTATTTTCTTTATATGAAATCATTGAATACATAGAGACACACAAGATGCAGTACTTTCAAAGCTTGATTTAATTTAAATGAAAATGAAACAAGTAGTGTCTGCCATAACTATCTTATTGTTGAATTATTTCTTGAACTGATATATCACCATTTCGGTTACTTTTTGAAAATGCATTTGTTTTTTTCAGAATTCATCATCGGTGTTTTTTTTTATTTATTATCTACTTCTTAATTTTAATTAACCTCAATAATACTTAATAAAAGCAAAAGGATTCGATCAGGAATAATAGTTTGTTCTTCAGTTATTTATTGTAAACGCTGACGCATATCTGGGGGAGCCAGAATAAACATTTCAAGTTCCATGTGGCTTAGCTGATGCATTAACTTCGAAATATGTGTGTGTGTGTGCGTGAAATCAGATTAAGAGTTTAATACAAAATCAGATTAAGATCTTAATCCAAATTTATCTTAACGGAAGAAAATTATAAACTAAATTAAAGACAATCAATGAATATAGCCAACGAAAATTTGTGCGACATGAAGAAGATCCTGGTTTTAATTTTTTGGTTGCAGGAATGTTATAAATGGTCACTTTAGGAAATGGTAGCCTGATAAATTTCTCGCGAGAAGATACTTTTTCCTGAATAGCACCAAAAATCTACACATTCTCATTAAAAAAACAATTAAAAAGGATTAAATATGAATTAATTTTTCAGTGAGTATGTACATATAATAAAGTAGATGTACAAAATAAGAATTATTCATTTACAACGTTATCAACTTCGAACAGCACGAATTTTCCATATTTTACATTTTTCTCGAATATTTAGTTCTCTTTCTTCTCATTAAAACTTAAAAGTCGTAATTTAACCAAAAACCGCGAAAAAACGTGAAATCTATCATTCCATTTGTTTCAACTACCTTACGATTGTTTATTAAGAGTTATAGGTTTGTACTCGGAACACGAATTGAAATTCTCAAGGACATAGTTAGTTGGCAGTTGTCATGCTATTCTGAATTTTTTTATGTATATTGAACATACTCTTTCATCTAATAGTTGTTGATAAGCCTTTAAGTAAAACTACTTAAAAATGTATTTTATATCCAAAATGTACGTTTTAAAATTAAATTTCAGATAATGATTTTATGCCCATATCCATATTTATTGTTAAATATTTTTCCCAATTATTGACACTTATTATTTTTGTGAATGATTTTCAGCAGTTTTAGAAATAACTAACTAATTAATAATTAAATAATTAACTACAAATAACTTGCATTTTCAAACTTTACAAAACATAGTAATAGAATTGAAATCTCTTAAGCCAACTAAATTCTCTTAGCGAAAATATAAAAATGTGATTGCAACTGACGATATCTATAATATGTATTTTTTTCTGATTCATTATCATAAGAATTATTGACTAGCCTTATGTGGAAGATTATTATTTATACTTTCTTTGGCAACCTGAAATTCTTAATTATCAAATAATTGTGTCATCATTGAATGTATATTGATAGCAGGTATGACACAAATAAATGTTGATAATAATCAGATGTTGAATATTACATAGTTGAAACATTTCCTTATAATTTTTTTCATGCCTTAATTTTTATGATAATGCTGCACAGTTTAACATAGTATATAAACATGTATATATCTTAGCACCCAATCCTAATCTTGATTCAATGGCTAATTATCAAGCAATTTTACATCGAAAATAAATAGGTTATCAACAAATTCTCTTATCGATAAGATATTTCTGTTTTAAACTTTGCTATTTGGAAGATCAAAATTGAATAAGGAAACACAGATAATCAGAAATTTAGCTATTTGGTAATATGTAGTTTTAAACTGCTTTATTATTTATAATGAACTCCATACAATGTTAATAAATAATGTTTTAAAGCTTTACCTGAAATCTGAAAAAAAATGTCATCTGATAATATTTTTGATAAGAAATATTTACGTAAACAAATAAATGGATTGATTTTGCATAAAATGGAAAACATTGTATGAAAAATGTTTATAAAATTTTTTATCTTTATAAATATCTTTTTGTTTTGTTGTAAATTGTAAACTGAACATTTCCAGCAAGAAACAATAAATTAATATTTTTCATTTGAACTGAAAAAAATCAAGTACGTCTTATAATTTATATGTCACTTACAAGAAGAAAATCGGTCGTCAACAAACAAAATATAGGTCAATGATGCGACTTAAAACCTGATAAGAATTCCTGACTTCCATAGACCGAATAAAGCGAACAACAGTGATCAACGATAAAACGCATTGTTTTTTTTAATAATTTTTCGTGTTGACCTTTAAATTTTCATTATTGATGCGTCATTTTAATATATCAGTAAATAATATTGCTGAAGAAAGCTTAAAACCATGTCAAATCAGACAGTAGGTTTGTATGTCGCGACGATGTCTATTTTGTTCATTATGTTATATAACATTCAAAGCCAAAGTCGAGTTATACATTTCAATGATCGTGTGAAGACTTTTTTTTAATTCGGTACTATGCTATAATCGTGTTTCCCTGAGACTGATTATTCAATTCCATACAATGTTGTCTCTTTTGCTATCTCTGTTCTTATCCAAACATAATTTTATCTAGTATTTTTTTATAAGCTCTGAGTTCTGTCTTATATAAGCTGTTTTATGCTTAAGTTAGCGAATTTTCAATATAAATAGTAATGTAATAGAAAATGACGAAAAGGCGAGCAACCCTATGTGCGCTTACCCCATACATGTTGATCTACTAATGGTATTAAAATAATTTGCATTCTTCGAGACTCTTAGATGTTAATTTAATAATGATAACGGTAAGCGATCTCATTTCTAGGTAACCAATGCAATGAGAGATTCCAGTGTTTTATTTGTTTAGTTAAATATATAATTATATGATATGAATATATATATATATTTGAAACTTTTGCAGTATTTCTGAGGAAGTTTTAAGAATTGGGACATTCCAACCCAATTCTTAAAACTTCCTTAGAAATACTGCAAAGCTTTCAAAAATTAATTGAAACTCATCAAAACAGTGTCGAAAAAAATCTATTAGGCTATCAAATGAGACCATAAATTACATTTGACCTATATTCTTTTTCCGAAACCTCTTAAAACAATCCGAATGTAAATGAGAGAACAGAAATTAGATTTTACAAAAACATAGATTTGGAGCTCCATTTATTTTGATGCGTTTGCATGTTGATCAAATGGAATAAACCAACTTTACTTAATGAAAAAGATGTGGTAGCCGATATTTTCGAAATTTAGGGTTGATCCTGTTTTAAAGTAGGAGAGATGGAATGATAAAACAATGTTAAAATATATTTCCTTATGTTCTAATTTAAACAAAAGAAAAATTAACATAATAGAAAGAAAAATATTAGACAAGATCCCCCAAAAAAAATTACTTCAACTACAAAAAAGCTGATTAATATGTATCACAAAATGTTAAAATTTTGTGTAAAGTCAAGAAAATTTCTAAACGATAAATCCCTGCGATCCTTTCCTTCAAAGTTATTTTAAATAAATTCCATTACAAGCTCCTTTATATTCAAAAATATTTATATGTAATTAGTAATGTTAGAAACAGATCGAAAGTGATCAAAGTCTATATTTTTTCTTCTGTATTATTTATTTTTTATAATTTTGGCCCAGTTTTAGGTGATACATATTTCTATGTTTCACATATTTTTATCTTTAGATATTCAGTTTCTTCTTCTCTCTAAATTAAGTTGAATAAAAAAATGCTTCGATATACGGCCCTTAAATGCCATATGTTCGTACAAATACATAGCTACGATTTCTTGGTGACTCAAACTTATACAAGAGCTGCATTTAAGAAAACATCGTAGAGAGAAATGCGGCAGAAAAAAATAAGAGAGTTCATTATGGAAATACATAGTGCGGGTTTTTTTCTTGAATGATAATAGATTTCAAGGGAGGGGAAAGGGCTAGAAGAGAAAAAGTAGGTCACCGTCTCATGTGAATATAAAAAGAAGTAATGAAAATTTAAAACAATGCATTAACTCAAGATGGTGGAAAAACGGAAGGTTCAGGAAACTAAGTTTTAGGTATATAAAATATTTTTGAATATTTATTGATCATTCCTAAAGTTTTTAAATATTGTTGATAACTAGAATATTAGACAAAATTTTCCGCATTAAATAAATAGTTGCTGTGGTTGCTTAATTTTTTTCCAGGTCAAGCTTATGTTATGATCTTACCATTTCAATAACTATGTACACAAATTATTCCAAAAAATTAAACAATCATCATATTATGAAAGCATAGCAAAATGTGCTTTAATTTGTTTTATTATGGACTAAATTTTTTCTTTTATATTATATCATAGGCAGCAATGTTGAACCTGATCTATTGGCATAGAAATTGTGTAATTTTATTGAAAAATTGTAGATAAATGTGTCTTAGTATTCATCATATAATTAGGAATTCTAAATTATTATAAATGATACAAACACAAATTAGCAAACAAGATAATATTAAATATTTAGAAAACATTATTGGTTTATAAAATATTAAC
>CVRI01000074.1:1364999-1427408 GCA_900005825.1 Clunio marinus | reverse complement strand
TGATCTATTGGCATAGAAATTGTGTAATTTTATTGAAAAATTGTAGATAAATGTGTCTCATCATATATGTAACTAGGAATTCTAAATTATTATAAATGATACAACACAAATTAGCAAACAAGATAATATTAAATATTTAGAAAACATTATTGGTTTATAAAATATTAACTGGAGTTATTTTATGGAAAAACTTCGAAAATTTTATTTAAACTTTTAAAGTTAAACTTTCATAAATTCCTGTTGAAGTTATCTAATATAATAAAATTAAAACTTGTGAAAACAAAATACTGCAGGCAACTTCATATTATGCTGAATATTATTTTGCTTTCTATCTTTCTCTAGTTCTCTAGTTTTAACTAAGAGTTAGTTTGAGTTCTCTTCTGATGAAATTTTTTTTTCTTTGTTTCATTGTGATACAAGTTCATTCAAAAGATTGATATCTGACTGAATGTAAACTTTACAACTTCGTGGTAGATTATTGAAAAGTAAATGGAAAAAATTTTTTTTTCAAAAATAATAGAGTCTCGAGTTTTTTTCCGCATTCAAAACAACGATTTCAACTTGTGTTGACTTCGAAAATTATATGCATTTTATTATATAACCAGCTCTGTAACACAAAAACATTATAAGTATTACTGGCGCAAATAAAGTAGGTTAATCACGTGACCGAGACATTTTTCTTTACGCTTTTTGACTAAAGAAAACCTGAAATTTTAAATTTATAAATTTATTTAAGTGTACATATTTAGTCAATTTGATATCTAATGACAAATTGTGTAACAAGAAAAGAAAAGAAGATGTAACTAAAGTTTTCTTGTCTTTAAAAAGCAAAGTATTTGGTAAATTTATACTGATTATGGATCATTAGACTTTACAACTTTGTACAATGCAATGGTATAGCATAATATTGTGTGAATTTTCTTTTTTTCGAGCTCGAAGCTGAAAACTATTTTCTTGTTTCTCTTTCTTCAATAAGTTAACATAAATTTTAAGTTTTAAGCTAGTAAATAGTGGGAATTAAATATTTGATTCTTCATCTATTCACTCAGGATTATTAAATTAATAAATTTTCAATTTTTTTATATATATAATTCAAATTAAAAAAAACTTGACAATAAAATTGAAAATTTGGAGATTTCCTTTCATTTTCTCTTCAATTCATTTTTTTTTCCTCGAACGATTAAATAGTTAAAATATTTAAATGAAACTGATTATCAACTGATCGAAATCAATTATTAGCTCTCAACCTAATCGGTAAAAATTTTATACAACTAAAATTTTGTTGACGTAGGTAGAAGTCAAGTCGCGTCAAACAAACATCTAAAAGCGGTCGATGGTAAAAAGTGAAAGTTGTCTGTTTTTTTTTCGGCGCATCGTTGCCACTCAATATGAGTAAAATGGAATATTAATAAGCAAAATAAATAATGGTTGTCCGCTGAAAGTAGGTCTCACGCTAAATACTTCCCTCCAGTTCAATTTTTGTGTGTATTGTTGCATTGATTGAGACTCGCTTACGGATTTAAAAATCTCGTGCAACTACACCTTCACTTATAATATGTTCTTTGTAGAAATAAGAGTAATGTAAAATTTATAGATTTTTAGTATTAAAAACTTGTAGAGAAACTAAATTCTTCTGCTTTCTCATGTCATAACTATTTTTGGATTTCATGCCAGAGTGGAGACGGGAGTGAATTTTTATTTCATCTTCAGCGTGTCATTTTTTTCTCCATAAACTGCCATGACCTATAGCAATAATCTGTTCGATTTAACATTGCGCAACATTTTTTCGTTGTTGTGTGTTGAAGTTAAAAAAGTTGGTGATTTATTGTTTGAAAAAAAGAGGAAAAATTTTATTTGAGTCTTTTAAATCGTGATTATTTACATAAATATATTTCATTGAAAATTGTAGATACTTTAATGTATTATCTATAAATGTATGTATTTGTTGTTCTTCAGAGTACACAAAATCCATCTTCATTCGTTATATCTTCTTCCCTTTGATTGCTGACTGCTTCAAATTGATGCCTCAAATGTGCTTCTAGTTTAAGTAAAGCTTCCTGCAATTATAAAGAATTACTTAGATAGATTCTCCTTCTCATTTTGTCCATGCTTACTTTTTCTTTAAGTTTATTACAAATATCCAATCGGAGATTTCTTTCCTCAGGTGACATATTTTTGAGGAGACTTTCTTTATGTTTCGTTAGATATGCAATTTCTGTCTGATTCTTTATTGGAAAAATAAAACCAACATGATGTAATAAATAAATATAATATGTGATGCAACTTGACTCACTTTAAAATATTCTTGAGCAAGATCCATATGTTCTTTGTAAATATTTTGTGAAGTTGGTTCGTTAGGAACTGGTGGCACTGGCCTTAAATGAGGATCGAGAATCTGAAGCATTGCTAAATTAAGTTCATTTTTTGTCGTTTGAAACCCATTCAAAGAAGCGGAATCTACGTTGAATCTGGGATTGGATAATCCTTGTGACGATCCAACAAATTGTTGTTGTTGTTGTTGATCATTGAGACATAGTGACGATGATGAGTTTTTTGTTAAAGTTATTCCTTGGTTATTTGCTAAAATGTGAATAAATCAAGAAAAAAAGAAGAGCAATGAGATTCGGTGCAGCATGTCGTGAAACATCAACCAAATTTAATCTGGCTAGAAAATAGTACACCATCCATTCGAAATCATGAAATTTTATGACTCAGATGAAATGAACTTCATAAAATTTTCAGCAAGTAGTTAAATTGTTTTATGATCGACATGTTTACGTTCGATATAACAAGAAAATTTGACGCTTCTTCTTATGAATCATTCGAGTTTTCCGTCGAGCTTTTCTCGAATAACCAAAAAGAAAATTTTCCTTACAACTTGTGCGCGATGAGTCACATGAGAAAAATTGTAAACGTTTTTTTTATTTTTTTTTTTACTTCAAGAACACGGCCCAGATATCGTTTTGCTTCGTTTTTTCCCCGGAAACTTAAAAACCGATTCTTTTTTTTCATTATTTTCGTTCACAGCAACAACTTATACTAATCATCAATTTGGTATTTTTTTTTTGTGCTTGCATATAAATTTTTAAATATTTACAGTAAATAATCCAACAACAACTGCTGCACTCTGTTATTGCTTTAGTATTTGTAGTCATCTCTGGTTGTATATTCTTAAAAAATAGTTTTTCGACTAAAATTTTTCTTTTTTATGTGCGTTTCGGTGATGTAAACAAAACTGAAAGAACTTGAGCAAAAATTTTTGTAGATTGAAATTTCTTTTCTTTTTCTTTGTTTCAATAGTTTGTTCTTCTGATATTGAATGACACAAGGAATGGGAATAAAAATCACTTATCAAACTTTATTCATCACGTTGTAAATATTCATTTTGATATTAATCATCAAAAAAAAGTTTGGAGAATAATCAAATGAGAATTTTTTATTCATTCGTAGATTCGTAGCGTTGAAGAAAATAAATTCACAATAATTTTCGGTTAAATACAAATGTATATTTGAGTGATAAAGTAAAATTCCAAATTCATGGATTCGAAAACGATTTAAGCTTAGCGAGAACACTTTTAATACTGAAGAAAACAAATGGTCTAGCAGACAATAATTGAGAATCAGGAGAGGCCTCAGGATATGATGAAAAGTCTACGAAGATGTTTCCTTATGCCGTTTCTCTTAAAAATTGCAACTGAATAAAACCCGAAGCAAAAAAATTTTCCGATGAACAAAAAAAAAGAGATATAGAAGAGAAAAAAAATATTCATATTGATCACGTATATTCATGTCTGTGGGAATTTGAAGATCTGAAGAAAATAAATACTACACATTATTAGAGGATAGAAAAGAAAAAATATAGCAGATGCCTCGGCCAAACTCAAATAAGTCTTGACTTGCTTGAATTTTATGTTTCTTTGATTTTATGAAGGACTGAAACTCTGATGATGTTCGCATACTGTTTCAGATTTAAATCTTTTTCACTATCGCAGAACAAAATAAAATCATAAGGAAATGAGACCAAATTTTTAAGCCAAATCATTGGCACATTGGCCACGAATTGATTGTGTACAGAAAGTTAAAAAGCGTTAAATCATAGAATTTCTTATCTTTTGATTATATATTGATTGCAATTATTATTTATTGCAATTACAAATAAATGAAATAATTAAGAATGGGAAAATAAAAAATATTCTTCTATTTTAACTAGAATAGAACAAATAGAATATAGTTTTTAAAAAATACTTACAAACATTTCCAAAGAGTCGCTGAATTTCATGATTTTTGAGTTCCCATGTGTTTGGATCAATATCAATTTGAAGAGGCTGCAATATTGATGCTACTTTACCTCTAACATTAGGAACCTCATTTGTTGCAATGATTTTGGGATTGCCACTAGAATCTCCACTAGCCCATCGTGCATCCACCGGAATCCCTGGAGTTAAAAATTGATTTGTTGGAGTACGTGATCCATAACAATCTCTCTCTGATGACATAGAATAAATGTAATGATTCATATCTGTCGCATTAATCTTAATTTGGGGACGCTCAGTTGTATCAGTAGGCCAATAAATTGACTCCAATTCATAAGTATCAACTCCAGTCTCAATCTTAAAAGAAGTTCAATAATTATTATGAAGAATACTTTTACAGAGGATTGTCTCTGAAGAAAAAAAATCCTTCTTTTCTTCAGAAGAGAATTTCTTCTGTACGTTAAACGATTATCCTACATTTTCATCGTCGTGCTGTGCTTCCATGTTGAGTGGCTCAGCTTCGGGAAAAAACTGGCATAGAACTTTCATTCTTTGATGAACTTCTTCCATTGATGGACGGCTTTGAGGTGAAGGATCCCAACACTGTACCATTAGTTTTCCTATTGGTTTAGGGAGACCTTCAATAAGATTCGGTCTTTGGCCTTTATGAACGCACCACATAATGCTGTATGTTAATTCAATCTCTTTAAAGGGAAGTTCTCGAGCTATACATTCCCACAGAATAATGCTCCAACTGAAAACATCACATCGTTCCGAATAATTTGATCCTTCAAACACTTCAGGTGCCATCCAAGCAGCAGATCCTTTGTTATTTGTCATGAGTGTTGACTTATCTGTCACTGTTCCAAAATCGCATATTTTAAGTACAAGTCCATCTCTGACGAGGAGAAGGTTAGGAGGCTTAAGATCACGGTGAATTAGAGGCTTTGGTGACATTGCATGAAGATATGCAACACCCTGTTAATTTACATTTGAAGTTTTACTTTTCACCATTGTGGAAATTTTCAAAACAACTTACATCAGCGCATTGTCTGCACCAACTCATTGCATGAGCCGCACTATATTTTATTCTTGAACAATGTAGTAAATTATATAACGATCCTCCTTCAGCATATTCCATTATAAGGCACACATTAGAACTCTTTATGCAAGTGGCGTAAAGTCCGATAATGTTAGGATGCTGAACACGACTAAGATAACGAACCTACGAGATAATTGATTATAATGAAACATTTTTGACAGGTGTCAGTATTTCAATTTACTTCAACGAGCGGTCCTTTATCAGGAAGCCCTGATAAAGCTTTCACTGCTACAACATTGCTTCTCCAATTAGCTTTGTAAACAGAACCAAATGAGCCTTTCCCAATAAGCTACATCATATAGAAATGGAAAATTTTTAATATTTGAAAGTCAGTCATATTAAATGTCTGCACTAATTTTACCTGTACAATTTCGATTTCATTATGATCAATTTCCTCACAGTGAAAATCTTCATCGTAATGTTGAGATGTCTTATCAAAATTGCGAATTCTTTTTTCAGCCATGCATAAAATATTTATGAAAAATAAACTCTGGGAAGTTTTAGAGGACGAAATAATGTTTCGAAACAACAACAAATGCCATCAACAAATTAATGAAATCACAAATTATTTAAAAGAATAAATATCCAGAAAATAAATTTAATGATTAATGATTAGTGTTTCTAACTTCAATGATTGTGTATTTCTGTTTGAACCGGATAAAACCTTAATATTATTTTTAAATAAAAGTTAATATCCGGTTCAGTGCAATTCGCGGAAATGGGATAACGGCCTGAAATTTCGGAAAATTGACATTTCTTTAGTTTTCTCTTGTATATATATTTAGTTTTTAAGTCCTAATGTCTACAACGAAAGTAGAAAGTAGAAGTTTAGATTCTCTATCAATCGTCTTCTATTTAAAATTTTAATTAATTAAGGAGAAAAAATAAAGAAATATTAAAATATTTAATCAATTACCTAAAAGAATTTTTATTCCTGTTTTACCCTTTGAGATAATAAGAGAATGTGAATTCTACATTTGTTTCTGAAAACGGACAAAAAGAATTCTTTGTGAGAAACAGTAGAGGATACATATAAACTTTTTGATTTTGAATGATAAAATTGCAGCGTAATCGTTATAAAAATAAAATGATATTTGATAACAGTTTCTACAAAAACGCAGGTTTTATTTTCAATCTTAAATTTTATTAAGCAAAAGGTCATTTTCATTATTTCCGGAGTTTTCTTTTTTTTCAAATTCGTTTTGAATGTGCCAATTTTTTTCTTTTCGACTGCAGTCGACTGGTTCTAATATTTACTTTTTGTGATACGATTCAAATTTTTTTCTTCAGATTTCACACTTTTCAATTTTATCCATAGATGACAGCTCTGTAAAATACCTACATGAAAAATAAAATTGTAGGTTTTTTTTTAAGATTAGATTCATCGATGCATAAAAATTAACATTACTTTTAAAGAAGGAATTTCATACACATTTTCATACACTAACCCTACATAAAAATATTGTTACATATATCATATAAAAATGTCTTGGTTGAATGAAATAAATACCTATTTTCCAAAAATTGAAATTAATAAAAATATAAATAAATTATCTGTATAATAACCAAGTAGCTTCTTCAAAAAGAAAATATGAAAGAAATAATTAAAGCTTTAAAGATTATTTCATAAAGAAATCGTGTAGATAATGGAACGGAATTCTGATGAGCCATGGTGTGAATGATTTCTCTTTTTGCGCAAGGATTCTCACGGTTTCACTTTTTCTCTCATTTCCAATTTATTTCCATGACAATCCCCAGCAGAATCTTTTCTTATGCGCTTCTTTTCAGTAACATACCAACTAGCATGCCAATCGATTGGCGACGAGTTAGTTTGCAACATTTCTCCTCACCCTAATCCTATCTAGACACAGCTAAAAAGAAGAATTTCTATTTCTTCTGCTACTTACTTTCCTTCTAATTCTTCATTATCTATCGCCAAGCGGTCAAAAACTCATTTTCTTGCCTTTTTTATTTGATCCTGTGTGAATTGTGTAATAGTGCATTTACATTGATTTATCTAACAATAGCAATATTAAAAACTTGACAATTAAAGAGGCAAGCAGACAACCTGTAATTTACTGTGTGTTTAAATCATCAAAAGAAATACTTTGTGAAAAACAGAAAATAGTTATAAAAGAACTCATAAAAAAGTGAGAAAATCAATCTATAGGTAAATACAGATTTAATTTTCATCGATGGTATTAAAGTTAGCACTAATTTATCTAAATATCTACAAATTTACTTTGAATTATCATTCTCTATAAGTTTAATGAAGTTTTTATATAATGGGAAATACATACATACATACATATATGTACATCTAGGGACATTTTTTATTAAATTATTTGTTTTGGATTACGTAAGAGTATATTTTTCGTTTATGTAGATGCGAAAATAATTTTTGTAATTTATAGGAATATAGTTTAAGTTTCACAATTGATCGGTATGCTCTTTTGTCTGGCATTTTTGAAATAATATTCACAAGTACAATCCGATTGAAACCTCTAATCTCAATTTTATGGTAATGCAGAAACTAATGGATATAAAATCCTCAGTTTTTTCTGATGAAGAATTTTATGTTATAAAGAATCCCGAGATTAGAGGGAGTTGAATGAAATGAAGATGGGGAATTAAGGATGAAAACGAACCTAAATCCACCCTTCTAAAAGCTATTGTAAAAATGGATTTAAATTGAAAGCTTCGGATGGTACGGATATCATTTTATGTTCACTCAAAATGTTCTCATGTTTGAGATCCAAAATGTCGGTCACATAACTATCTTTGTTTGAAGTTAACAATTCCAAACTCATGAGTGGAAAAATAGGAAGAAGCGACATATTACTCTTACAATGCAAAGGAGTGACGATGGAGAAAATCAAGAAAAATGCTTTTTCATTTTTCTTTTCTCAATTTGGTTTTATTATCGATTTCATCGCTTTCTCATCTTCCTAACAAAAATGTGTTTTCACAGCATAAGATTCTCACACAAGCACATTAAGAGCTCATCGCAAATGCTGCAAATACGAAAGACTAGACTAACACTATCACATGAAATAAATTGGAAATGAGGGAAGAATGAAGATTTTCTATTTTCTTCCCTTTTAAGATAACAAGCATTTGAGTGGAACATGTGATAGTAGAAACAGGAAAGAAAAATCAAATCTTGTTAGAGTATTCACTCTGTAGAAGTGTTTATCATCATTGGATATATTAAAAATATGATACGAATGGTGATTCTACAACTTATCGAAGAAAAATCTCTGAACTATTTAGATACCATTAAATTTATATTAATTTCAAATTATAATTTTGAAGAAAAAAGAAGAAGATATTTAGATAAATTTAAAGAAATTTTTATTTCTTAATATAAAATATAATCAGATAATACCTAATTGACATTAGAAAACAACAAGCTCAAAAGAATTGAGAACTTTACATCAATAAATAAACAAGGAAGTGTGAAAAGAAATAGTGAAATAAATTCAATAAATGATCAATTGAAAGATGGTTTACAAATTAGTAAAAGGTGGTTTTTCTGGTAATTGTCAATAAAAACTTAAACAAAGCTTTCTGCAAGTGGAATCAAAAACACCAACGTCCCCTCCCCCTTTTTCGACCCCTATTTGACCCTTATAAGTGTGATGAGTCATGATATCATATTTCAAAGTGAAAACCACAAAGCGCTTTTATTGTTGGATTTTAATACACGTCTGCATCTTATCAAAATGTAAGTTTAATCATAAATATTTATCATATTTACATGTACATATACACATATAAAATTATTAAATATTCTATAATGTGTTGTGATGATTTTATTACAATATTTTTTATACAAATTATTTATGCATGAATTAGCACGAAAATAAAATCTCTTATCCTGAGAATCACAAAATATTGTCCTCAAATTGAGTTTTAAAGAGTTGCAAAGAGTTCAAATTAAAAACTTTTTGAATAACTAAAAAATGATTAAATTCGAAGGAAACGAAATCTTTTAGGTATTAAGACTTTATTATAATACTCTTGCACTTTGTATGAAATATTTTATCCTCAGATTAATATAGATGTAAAGAGAAAAAGGAAATAATTCATAATTGTTGGAATCAAAAAGCATCCATTTTGAATAATTTTCATTTTTCACGCTATTATCATTATCTGCATTATTCTGTGGGGAAATTTTATACAAACACTTCTGTATATAATAAAAAGATGTTAATTAAACAAAATATACAATTCTTCCCTACGACTTGTTAAAGCTTGTGTTAAAGATATTTGAAAGCAAAATAACATCAGTCCTCTGGGATTAATAATCGTAAACTATCCTCACCCAATTTATTATTACAAGCAACATTTTCAATTACATTTTGTAAAAGATTTATTTCATAACAGAATTGATCAGGGACCGATTGTGGATTATTCACATAGGAGTTACCGGTTAACACATGAATTCTTCCCAGAATGTAATGTGTTTATAAGTATTTTTACAACATACATATGTAAATATATAACATTTATTTTATGCAAATCATTTGAAAAAATGCTGTTAATCGGTGCTTGGAGTTAAACAAGAAGAAAAAATTAAGAAAGCGGAATTCGAATGAGTTTCTTTAAAGTGTAATTTAAACAATATAAGAATAAAAATGTAGGTTCTAAGCCCTGATTTCGAGAAGCACTTTTTTCTTTATTTTACAGAATAAAAAAAATTGGGATGGAACATATCAACTTATTTCCGATATTTAAATTTAAAAAAAAATCACTAAACAGCAAGTCTTTGCAAGTCACTATTTTGTAAAAAAACCAAACAAACTTCTTCTATAAGGAGGATTTCCTATTTCATTCGAAATATCCCATATCTAATATTTTTAAATTTTATAAAAGCCATTGAACGTTTATACTAAAATATCTATTCATGTAAAGAATATTATGAAGATTACACGTAGTCGACAATCACTGCTTAAAAGTACGTAATTAGATAATTTTCCTACCCTTTCCAAAAATCACACTTACTTTCATGCCTAAATGTTTGTTTTATTTTACATCGTTTCTTATCCTTTTTTAATTTTCTGCAATTCTAAGGTGTGCAAATGAAATCAAATACTTTACCAAATGCGTTCACCGCCGAACATTCAGCACAGTCATACAGCACAATAGATGACAAGCACTCTGTACCTCTATCTTCACCTGAAAACGTCTCTCAGTACATGAATCATGAAATACAGAAAATTCAAAAGACTAGCCATCATTTCAGCGTTAACCGACGACGGCTGAATGATATCCCAATGAGTCGTCATGAACAACAAAAACAGAAACATCATAATTTAGTCGTGTCTTATGAAAACATTATAGATAAAAGTGTTTCTAAAATATATAGTGAGTATTAGCCTATTATCAATTGCAATTCTTCTTATTCATTGATTAAACATTTGTATCTATTTGCAGATTTTGATAGTTACAATAATACAAATAGCGAAGATAATTTTAATCAATTGTTGACTAAATCAAACAACACAACGCCAAACATAAACATAAGAGAAACAATCAACGATGATATTAGTTTTAAAAACCTTTTTCGAGATGATCCGTCTCTTAAATCTATGATGAATGATGGTTCATTGACAAATGATAATGGAAAAAGACGAGAAAAAAGATTTACAAGAAGTAGCTTCGAGTTTGAAAAGAATGTTGATGAGTTTGTTGTAGATGAACCATACTTACTTCCACTCCGCCCAATTGTACGGGGACCGTTCGATGGTGATGCACAAAACCTTGACGAAGTTGCAATACTTTATGTTGAGTCTAGATCTCAAATCAAGTTAAATTGTGAAGTGGATCTTGACATTCAAACAAGCGTGTGGTTAAAAGATGGTCAAATTGTGCAAGCTGTCGAAGCAGGGACGAGAACGAACGAGTTTCGTTTTATAAAAGAACCTCGTGGTGGTTTAACAATCAATAACGTTATGTTAGAAGATGATGGTCATTGGCAATGTGAAGCAGAAAATTTTCGTGGTTATATGGAGACTGGAAGATTAACAAAACTTGTTGTATTATCAACTCCACGCCCACCTTATTTAACTTATGATTCTCGACGTCTTGATGCAAGCAATCTCTTTATCCCCGTCAAGGAAAATGCTGAAATATCCTTATCATGTGTGAGTGAAGGTGGTAACCCAAAGCCCCTTTTGAGCTGGGAAATCCTTCTAAACCCATCCGTCGATCACCATTCCCTTAAACTTCCTTCTGATAGTCTTGAAGTTCAAGTCGTTAAATCAAAAGAAAATGAAAAAGACTATAAAATCAATTCCGGTGCCAAATCCGATGCCAAACTTCCTGTAATCTATCGTGCACATCACAATGCTCGTGTATTGTGCGTCATGGAACATCCATCACTTAAAATGCGTCAAAATGCATCAATCGTTTTAGATGTTCAATGTGAGCGTTAATAGATTTACATTCTTATCGTTGTCCAATTATATTAAAAAGCGATTATCTTTAACTGACTTTTTCTTTAATTTATATTCGCAGACACTCCGTCATTTGCCATAACCAGAACCCCTGGTTTCGGATATCCGTTACGCGAAGGAATTCCTGTCTCTTTGAAATGTGACGTTGATTCAAATCCGTCAAGCTCAGCAATTTGGCAAAAAGACGATGGTGATCCCCCGGTAAAAATATCTTTTCCTTTAAATGTATCTTCATTTTTTTACCAAGCTTGTCATTATTAACTTTAGATACCACAAAGTGAAGGGGGATTACTAAATTTCACAGCAATACGAAGAGAACATTCCGGTTGGTACAAATGTACAGCTCGACATCTCAACAAGCCGTATTCAAGTTTTGGATATTTCCTTAATGTTCGATGTAAATATTTTTATTATTAAGTTATTTAACATACTTACATAGATATCCTACTTTCTGACAAAAGATGACGCGATCGATGTTACCTCGGAGCCGGAAGAACAAAATCTAGCAATTGCATCATCATCTTCATTGACACAATCAAAGATGCCCCTTGTGGCTCATAGCACATCAAAATTTTCTCAAATGGAAGTTGAGTTAGGCGGTTCAGTTACACTTCAATGCCCTCAAGGTAATTTCTTTAATCCTGTCTTTTTTCTGTTACAATAGATTAGAAATGAATTTTCAACTTCAAGGTTCACTTGGCTGTTGGTCGCATCTAGATCCGATAACATCACGTTTAAAAGGCGTAGGTGTGGGAACATATCCACCGAATAGCCACTATTCACTTAAAGACGTCATTTATCAAGATGCTGGGATATATAAATGTGTAGGCCAAAACCCGACCAATAAAAAGAAGCTTGAAGTTTTAAATACAATTGCTCTTGGGGTTAAAGGTAGAAAAAAAAACTTACTTTTCCTTTATTTATAATTAAATTTTCATTGTTCGAAATTTTTCTTAAGGTTTTCCGACAGTCACAGCTAAGAACACAACACCTTCAGCATTTCCAGGATCACCTCTTCATTTAGTTGTAGAGTTCTGCGCTAATCCACCAGCATATGCGGCACGGTGGCTTCACGGAGATAAAGTCTATACACCTGGTAATCAATATGGTGTCGATGTTTTAGCTTATAGTGTTACGGTAAGATTTTTTAAAAATTAAATAGAAAGATATTCTTAAAAATACAAAAATTTATCTACATAGGACCTTCCAATACCTTTTTGCAAAGAAGCTCGTCTAACAGTTGTTCATATGCATGAGAAAGTCCCTCGGGAATTCTATTTTATCGTGTCAACACCGACTGGAGTCGCGGAAGCAATCATCAATGTCAACTTTATTTCAAGAGATGAAGGAAAGAATTTTGGCGTTGATGCTCAAATAAATAATAATTTGCCGATATTCAGTTCATCTGCGAAAGGTTTAGAAAGCTTTATGGTAATATTGATTATTGTCAATCTTAAAGTTATCTTTTAGAAAAAGAGCCATAACATGACCAAACTCTACAAAATTATTCCTTTTTCTGTTGTTTCCCATCAATATCCTTAATATTCTATCTATTTACTTACCCAAACCTAAATATTTTTCATTAAAACAAACGAAAAAAATTTGTAAAGTTTAGCGTAGTAGAAAAAAAAACCTTCTTATGCTACAAGTAAAATTAATTGAATAACAACTTATTGCAATTTGCAACTCAATAGTGTATTGAAATTTATGGAAGTTAACGGTCATTGAAAGCTTATGAGTAGATAAGTTTACATCATATTTTTCTTTGATATCTATTCTGCTTTTCCGTCCAGATCGTATGATAAAAAAAATTAAAAGGAAATTAATGAAAAATGCTTGACTCTCGTGATTTTCTGTTCTGGTTATCTATACGAAGAAGCTTTTTCAAATCAAATGTAGATATGAAAGAAAAAAGAATAGATAATTTA
Source organism: Clunio marinus (assembly GCA_900005825.1). NCBI lineage: Eukaryota > Metazoa > Arthropoda > Insecta > Diptera > Chironomidae > Clunio > Clunio marinus. The sequence goes on along the minus strand of CVRI01000074.1, from coordinate 1,413,664 downwards.
AAATTTTATTTTAAGACTTAAATAGTTTACGTTCCTTGAACTACTCAAAGTTGTGTTGTGAATGAAAATTCTTCCAGAAAATATGTAGGTATAAATTTTTTATTTAAGAAATTACTTACATTACATTGCAATGTAAAAATTCATCTACCTTAGTTTTCCTTGTTGAAAAAGTATGAAAGAAATAACAATGTGTACATAAATTTTTATCCTGTTTTATTTTCCCTAAAATGAATGATTTATCCTCAGTTCTCTTTTTTGTTTTAACGAAGTTAAATTTTGCTTGAAGAACATCTGTGACATTCTTCTAATGTTTCTTTTCCTTTATAAAAAAAGAACGTCAAAATTGATTGTTCACGAGAGATCCAAATTTATTTTATCGGGAGATATTTGTATGTTATAATAGCATCAAGCTGTTTACATCATGTTTAGTTCTTGTAGAGAGAGGGAACTGTCTTTTATACTTCCACCAGTCTTATGAAGAAAGAAAAAAATTACAAGAAATAGCCTTCAACTGAGTTACAGAAATTTAGCCAGCCAATCAAGTAAATGTTAACATGCTATATAAACTCTTTCATTAATTTAAATTGACTATACAAATAATTTTAATATTTCCTTTAATCATCATTTCCTTGCATCATGGTTTCATAAAGAAGAAAGAATAAGCATTTAAAGTTGTAAAAAAGATTTACAAAATCTTTTTTGAAACAATTTTCTAAAGCGATTTCATCGATTTTTCATTATTAAGTCGTGGCAATCTTGTCCCTTTTTTAGCCTAGAATTTTGATATCTCTAAAATAAAAGCTTTTCTATGAATTGAGATTTCTATGAAAAAAAAATATGAAAGAAAAATCATGAATTGAGATTTCAAGTGAAGTTTGCTATCAGTTCAAGAACAAACAATAAATATTAAAGAAAAAAAAATTAAGTTACGGATTTCATTTTTATTTATTGCTTATTTTGATTTCAAAGTTGAATAAGTGAGATACAAATTGTAAATAATATGAAAACGCTTCCATTAATTTTTGAGTTCTGAAATATAAAAAGACATTGACGATTCCCTAAGGGTGGAAAATCTTCATGATTGACAGATGAAAAATGATTGACCTCAATTCCAATAAAACTCAGCAATTTCATTAATCAAAAATTGAAACAATCTATATCATCAATACAATCATTTATATCCGAACTTGCATCCTATGTTGACAAATGTGCACAGAACAGTAAAAGTAAGAGGAGTATTAACCAGGTTTTTCAAAGTTGGTAATAGATATGTATTTATTGAAGAAAATCTGCAATTCAGTATCCTCGTTACATAATATTTTCTACTTTTTTGATTTGGAAGATATTTTTAAAAAAATGAAAATTGATCCAAAATGCTTGACGTAGAAATAATATTTAGTAAAATTCTTTGAACATTTGTTTAAGTCCACAACTAATAAATTTAATTAATATTAAATTTTCCAAGAAATTTTCGATACTTATTTAAAAAAAAATCTTATTCTTTTTTCTTAATTTTTTAACAATTATCTATGTTAGACATTCGATGAATTATTAATAATTTGTTAAAAAAATGCATATAATGTAAATATTAGCTTTTCTAACTACCATTTTTCGTGAAATACCTAATATTATTTCTATATTAAAAATTTTAAAACGAAATCCATCCAACTTTATACAATTATACTAAGTATTCTATGATTGGAAAAGTCTTTGTTAACCTTCTTCATACTTCCTCATTTATGCAGTTAGCTCCCTATCAAAATACTCATTTAATAATGCACTTCATTCATGAATGTTTTTATAAATAGATGTGTATTTGGAGATTGTCTTAAATGTATTTTCTAAGTAATTATTTCTATCTATTTACGAACGTGTTATAAGTCATATTCGTATGTTCTGAAGATTCAGTTATTTTCAATTATTACTGAGTACTCAAATAAATTTAATAGCTGCTAAATACTATCTAAGTATTGTCTAATGCGTGCAATTTATCAATTTCTATCTACACCACCCTCTCTAATTACATACGCTAAAAATTTTGATTTCGCTCAATATTGTTCAATCATCATTAGATATTTGATCTTCAGAATATGTATTGTTGTGAATCTTTAAATGTGCTGTTCTAGAAGGTAGTAAGACAACACGTTTGCATTCACTGAAAAAAATATCAGAACAAAAAATATTCTTAAATCAAAACTAATTGTAATCGTTTCATTTAAATTTTTTATAGATGTCCACTAAGTTATTTAAACTTAATAAATTTATTAGGTTTAGTTGATCTTCAAAGTTAACCAGACAACAATAGAAGATTTATGACAAAATTTTTTGTTTTCTTAATGACATATTTGGTCACATTTTATAAAGCTCAAACTTATAAAGCAATAAATCTTGGAAGCAAATGCTCCGTTGAGTATAAAAGATAAAAACATTGAAAGTAAATTTCATGTTCTTTTTATTAGACTTCCGACAATGTCTGTGTTTGTTTAAATTTTAAAGAAATAGCTGTGGAGAAAAACATAACAATTTTAAGGATCCCAAATGAAAATCTATTTTATTATGCTAATCAAAGAAAAGGAAGTCTATGACACTTATAGTGTAAACATATTTATATTAAATGTGAGGAATAAATATGTGTATAAGTTTATAAGTATCTATTTGACTTATTAATTATTTAAGTCACATCGAGGATTACAAATAGTGTGTAGTTTTAAAACAACGACAAGTGGAGTAAAAACAGAATATTTGATTATACATTTATATATATAGTTAAAGCATTCGTGTTTGAAACATCAGTGAAATAAAGTTAAAATAACTATTGAAACTAAATTTATGACTACGCAAGGAAAGAAATGGGAAACATTGCAGAAGAAAAAAATCTTATGAAAAAGAAAAAAGGGTTAAAGAAAAGTTCAAGAACAGCAACAAAAAGTTTTGAAGATTAAAATTATTTCCTGATTTTAAACTAACTTACCAACTTATGAGAAAATAAGTATTAGATCTACTATATTGATATCCAAATAAGTTGGATAGACTTAAAAAGATATTTATTATATATGTATGTGAAAAATGAATAACTTATGAATGGTGAAACATTGATTATGATGAACAAATTGCAACTTTTTATATTTAGAAACCAGAAACTGTAAATCAGTTGTAACCTTGAAACATAAGTAAGATGAAATGAACATTTAATAAAAATGTATATGTGTATCAATAAGGTATAAGTTTTTCATTACTTCATAGTGATCTTGGATATGTATATTTTCAAAACCTGCGATCTCAGAATATCCTAAGCTCTGTGATGTACCAACTGAACTAAGTATTCGAATCACATTTGTTTTGCAATCAGCAAATATAATTTTTTGTGAAAAATTGATTTTCATGGTAAATTAATATGTACCTACTTGTTGTAGATATACATAGGTCTTTCTTTACAATGCATTTTAAATGTTTTCCAACAGTAAGTATTGTAGTTAAGTGAATATTGTCAACCTTTTAACTTATATATAAGTTTATTGATATCTTCAATTTCAGAATAATTTCTTCCGTTCAAGAAACATAGAAATATCTTTTTGAAGAATGTTTAAAAATATTTGGGAGTTTCTATTAATATTTGTTTGCTCTAATTGGAACATCAGAGTTTGGACAGACTCTACTGCAAATTGGACCGTGCTAAATGAAATTTGTGGGATTTCATATTCAGATCGCATTGTTGGTGGTTCAAGAGCCTCACTGGGTCAGTTTCCATGGATCGCTCACTTGGGAATAATGCGTAAGTTGAGCAAATAGATGTAACATGTTTCAAAATGTTAAACATCGTTAAGTTAGGTAGGAATAATTATGATACATTCACTTTGAGTTATGAATGCGGTGGAGCTCTCATTCATCCTACATATGTTATCACAGCAGCTCACTGTACTGTTGATTTTGAGGAAGGGGAATATTTGTAAGTTTCTAGGATATAAGAAGTTTATAAGATATTGGCTTATTAATTCATAAGAACATTTTTGGTTCTTTTAAAAATTACAATATAAAAATTGTACTTATTAATTTTCATATTACAGTGGAACTTCGATAAACAGTTACTTCGATAAAGAGATAAACCTTGATAAACAGATTTGTTTTGTCCCCTTGAATCGAATTTGTATGAAAAATTGTCTCAATTAACTGATGCACCTTCAACCATCTGTTTATCAAAGTTCCACTGTATTCCTTTTTTCTTTATTCATTTGGACATTTTTAGAGCTGCTATAAAACTTGGAGAACATAATTTAGAGACTGAGATTGACTGTGAAAATAATGAATGTGCAGATCCTTTACAAATTATTCAGACAAAAAAAATCATAATTCCCAGAGAATATGATGGGACGATTCTTAAACATGATTTGGCAATTATTGAGTTGTCAGAGCCTGCAAATATTACTCAATACGTTAGTCCAATTTGTCTTCCCACCGAAGTTCTCAGGCGAAATTCTTTGGTTCGTGAAATAGTCGAAGTTGCAGGTCAAGAATTTTCTTTCAAATTTTATTATTAAATTTTTAAGATTTAATTATTTTTTAAGGCTGGGGTTGGTTTGATATTGATGATCCGAGATCTTCTCCAATACTTCAGTTCATCATGCTTCCTGTCGTTGATATTGAAAGATGTAGAGAAATAAAACAACTAAAGCATTATAATTTTAGTATGGGGCAAATATGCGTGGGTGGTCAAGCAGGAAAAGGTATTTCCAATTGAAAAAGACAAAGTTAGAAATCGAAAAAGAATTATTTCAAATTTGTTTTTATATTTTCAAAGATTCTTGTAATGGAGATTCAGGAGGTCCACTCGTGAAAATATTTTCTTCTAAGGAATATGGGCCACGATATTATCTATTTGGAATAGTTTCAGTTGGTGTTCCAAGCTGTGGAAAGTTTCCACTTCCTGCTGTCTACACAAATGTTTCGCATTATTTACCATGGATTTATAATAATGTCAAAATTTAGTACAATAAAATATTTATTTAAATAAATCGCATTGTTCAAAAGCTGACACGCTTTCTTCAGCCGCTTCATCTTCTCCTTCTTCTTTTTTCATTTTTCGGGAGAGAATAAGCTTTTGTACATTATGTTTAAGCTTCAATTTAGCATCTGTTTGCGATTTAGGCTTATAGTTCAACAACATCTCGACCAATTGATGATCATTTGGCATCCTAACGTGTTGTAAAATAGACATATTATTAATGTCACGTACAGATTGCGAAGCTTTTTTGTCTAAAAGGTATCTGATAATATCGAGTGATGCTTTGCTAACGATCGCTCGTAATAAGAGAGATAAACCTCTATCATCTCTTGTCTCAGTATGAATTCCAAGGCAGTCTATACAGTAAATCACTGAATCAAGATCATTAGAATCAATAGCGTGATGGGCCTTAAAAAATTGAAAATAGTTTGTACTTTAATAGCAATTAATTAAAAAGTGGCAATTTATTACGTACCACATTAAGTCCGAGAATGTCTTTAGATCTAATATTTGCTTTCCATTTTATTAGCAAATCAGCCACATTTAAAAATCCATTAAAAATAGCAATATGCAAAGGCGTGCGTGACATTTCAGGAATTCCAAAATTAACATCAGCTCCTTGCTCAAGCAGAAGTCTTACAACGGCTATGTCATTGTTAGAAACGGCGATGCTCAAAGCAGAATAGGATTTAAATGTCAATTCGATAAAATCTGGCATAAGTTCAATATAGTGTTTAATTAACTCAAGATGGGATTTTTGAATTGCTCTAATAAATGACGTATGTGATGGCACTAATAAAATAGAATACTACAATTAAGAAAAAAATACATTTGCCATTCTTAATATATCTGAGAATAATAAGATCCTTACTTTAAATACATTTGATTCATCCAAAATTTCATACTGAGAATCTCGTTGACACATAACGTGTATGCGAAAAGTATAACAAAAATTTTGCTCAAGATTCTCCACGATCACAAAATTTTTGCGTGTCCATAACAGAGATTTCCATACGTGATATGTTTCAAGTTTCAGTAACTTAAAAACAATTTCTTCTTCTGTCCCGTTGGATGCTGATTTCTCGTATACCCATGTCAATATAATAGAAGATGGAGATTTAGTTTCAACTTTTATATTTTTGAAGTTTTGACTATTTTCTTCAACTTGGTCTAACAATTCCATGTTTTCTAGTTCTTAAAATTTTGCATTTATTTTCTAGCGAAACATATTATACATAAAAAGCATGTTGTCATGACATCAGAAATAGAATAAAAAATTGACATCATGTGAATTACAGAAAACCTTCCAAAAATCCATTTACGATATAGTTTAACCTTTTTAATATTAAATGTCAATATGAATGTAAAATTTATATTATTTAGGTCTATTTAGAATATAGAAATTGAAGAAATTGAAATTTTCCTTTTAGCAGTATTAACGGTGAAAAGAATTTTAAACTATGAATGTGTTCAAGTTGAATCAGCGAATGTGTTCAATATATCAAGCAGTTTCCTTGCAAATTGTGCAACATCAAATCTGACTGCATGTCCATTGTGAAGTGAAGAAAATATTTTGTCTCATTTGTAATTTGAGGAAATGTCTATTTTACTAAATATTTAATCTGCAAGAGCATCAATAACCCTTAACGTGTTAACTTGTACTAAGTATAACTTAAATGTAAAAGTATTTCGATAAAGTGAGTTACAAAAAAATAGTGGCAATGAAATTTGTTGCAAACTTAAAAATTCTGTATTTTCTTTCTTAAAAATACTTCGATTATTTTGTGCAAACAGAAAACATTAGGTATATGTAGACATAAATTAAAAATGATTTTAGTTGGATAATTGGAATCAACATGTTATTGAAAAAGAATTCTTTGAAATTCACTCAAGTGTAACCCATTTCACTTTAAAAATTTGTTATATGTACATATAGTTTCAGATCATAATTATTTGATAAAATGGAATAAGTTATATTGAAGAATTTTGAGATTATCATTAAAGTGAGCAACCTAAATCATAACAAAAACGGAGAGAAATATTCAAAAATATAGTAAATATTTTTAAGAAACAGAAAGTTCAATAATTAAGTTTACTGTTATAAATATTATAGAGCATAGAAGGAATTGTTCCCTTTGTTGCTGTAATTTACTGAATTTGAAAATTTTCTTTAAATCACATTTTGAAACCCCGACCTTACTTAAAAACCAATACAAAATCAATGTGCTAACATATTCTCAATACCTTATGCACTAATGCAAAACTTTGAGGGTGTTTTGAAATTAATTATTTACATATTATTTTTTATGTTAAAATATATACATAGATACTTATATATAAGTCTAGTTAATACTTCAGCAAAAGCGGTAAAACTTTAATGGAGATGCTCTTTTTTATTCATATAGCAGAAAGTTTAATCAGTTAGTGCAACGAATAACTGTAACTGACTTAGACTGCAATAGAAGATGTCTTTCTAGATTTTTATTTTATAAACAAGTCAAACTATTCACGTTTTGTTTTCTTTTCTGTTTTGTTACTTACAGTTTCAAAGTAAATAATTGATGATGGAACCATTGAAGACATTAGGGAACAGCGATTCTGACCATGAAGCGAGCAACTTCGATTTCTATTCAGGAAGTATAAGGTCTGAATCTGTACTCATGAATGTTTCACTAATATCATCATCATCATCCCAAGAATCTCATCGTTACAAGTCTTCACAAAATATATCGTCAAGAAAGGTAAGAAAGAGATTAAAATTAATTCATTATATATTATGATTGCGAAATTTGTTTAAGGCCGGAGTGTCTTCATCATGTCGCTTTCCAAAACTTGAAGAATGTGCGCATTTTCATTATGAACGCGTACAGTTGGGAAATATTTTAATTCGTCTGATTAATGATAAGTCTGAGATGCTAGTTGGCCCCGGAAATTCAACACAAAGTGAAAGTCAAACGCCACAACAATGGTTTATTATCAGAATTTCTGCTGGACGATCTGAACCGTTTCTTATAAAACGTTCACTTCAAAATCTCAAAATGCTTGATGAAATGTTGCATCGTTGTGTGTATGATCGAAGAGTGAGTGATTTAAGGGATTTAAATGAAGATTTGGAGACGACAGATGACGAAGAGTTAGAAGATATCGTGTCGCTTTATTTATCACGTTTATCAACAATTGCAAGTGATGCTATGACTTGTGGGCCCGTATTAACATGGCTTCAAGTAAGTTAATAATGAACTCTCTGCACAAATTGATAACTAATCTTATTTTCGCTGCCTTTGTAGTTGGATAATAAAGGACGACGACTACCAGTAGCCGATTCAGATACAATGCTTACTATCAACACTCCAGCAGTTGGAGCTGCTTATGGAATTCGGCGTTATGTTGCACAAGCTTGTGACGAAATTTCTATCGAAGTTGGTGACATGATCTCAGTCATTGACATGCCATCGCCTGCGGAATCTATTTGGTGGCGTGGGAAGAAAAATCACTTTCAGAAAAATCAATACGAAGTTGGGTTCTTTCCACAGAATTGCGTAGCAACAATTGGCGAGAAAGTTCCTCGACATATGCCTTTACCTGCTCCACTAGTTGGATCACTTGCATTATCCCCAACAAAGCCTGTGCTTCGAAAGCATGGAAAACTTATAACATTTTTCCGAAGCTTTATCTTAGCAAGACCCTCACGTCGAAGACTCAAACAAACTGGAATATACAAAGAACGGGTGTTCAGTTGCGATTTAGGTGAACATTTAATGAACAGTGGACAAGACATTCCAATGGTTCTCAAATGTTGTGCCGAATTCATTGAAAAATATGGAATAGTCGACGGAGTATATCGTCTTTCTGGCATAACATCAAACATACAAAAATTACGGAGAGCTTTTGATGAAGAGAGAATTCCAGATTTGATGCAAACAGAAATAAAGCAAGATATTCATGCAGTCACTTCCTTGCTCAAAATGTATTTTCGTGAGCTGCCAAATCCACTTTGTACGTATCAGCTTTATGATAATTTTGTAGAAGCTATTCAGGTTCGGTCGGAAATTGATGAAACGCGTTTGAAAATGATCAAGCAAACCGTCAGAAAGCTTCCACCCCCACATTACAGAACATTGAAATATCTTGCTTGTCATCTGAATCGTATTGCAAAGCATTCTGTAAACACTGGAATGACTGAAAGAAACATTGCAATTGTTTGGGCGCCTAATTTATTGCGAAGTCCCGCATTGGAATCTGGTGGTGTTGCTGCTCTCAGAGGTGTAGGCGTTCAAGCAGTTGTCACAGAATATTTAATTGTTAATTCAGAGAAAATATTTGACGACGCAAATTACGATTTTGATTGCTTCAATTCATCATCGCAACCGCCTTCACTTAGCGATACTAGCAGCATTCAAACTGAGCTTCGCGATACGAGTTTATCTCTTGTAGAACGTCCAAAAAGTCTTGGAATTGGACCTCCCAAGCTCATAAGCCTTGAAGAAGCACGTAGTCGAAAGAATGCTAAGGAAATTGAAAAAGTCATGCCAGTAATGCCAACATCGACGAACAATTCTTATAGTTCCTACATAGAAGTTGGAGGTGGCCCTGCCAGTCTTCCTGATAAATATCATACGGTTTTGCCTGTGCCAAGGTAAGTTGAGTCTATTTACAAATGAATCTTTTCAAAACTGCTCATTTTATATTCTACTCCGCTAGAAATTGGAATAAAAGAAAAACAAATTCATGGAAATCGATCTTCCAACGTGGTGACCGTCGATCCGACAATAACGTCAAATCAAAGCTAATTTCAAATCCAATTGTAATGGATGATACATCAAAAGTTAATGAGACTGAAGTAGATGAAAATCAAAGTAAACTTCCAATTATTGTTTCAGCTTCTAACAGTGCCAATAGTAGCTTCAAAGAGAAGAAGAAATTAGCAAAAAGTAATTTTTTTGATGATTTAATTACAACTTTCTTAATATTGATTATCAACTTTCTTCAATATCAAAATCATTTCAGGTTTTGATACATTGGACGCCACTGCAAATACCCTAGCCTCAGAAGCTTCCTGTCAACGGTCATGTTCAATTGATAGTTTCAGAACAGCCGGACATAGTCGATCTGTATCTCATGATTCTTATTTCGATTTACTTCAATCGCCATTACGTGGAAGTATGACTACGTACCCATCAAAAGAAATGTCAGAATTACGTTTGAATTTTGATCGTGAGGAACCAGAGATGAGAATTTTTAGTGAAAGCGAAAGTCTCGTAAGTAGTCCAAAAATGAACAAAGATTCTTCAATTTTGAGAAGAGTTCATCGGTCGCGTCCTGAAAAATATAAAACTGAAGGGAAATCTGTGAATATGTCATCGCCAAATGAGTCAAAGGTTTGGACGACGATTATCAATGAAGCAGAAAATGAAAACAGCATAAAGAAAGAAGAGCCGCCTTCGTCATTGAAACGTTGCAAATTAGAAGATCAGTTATCTGACATTCAATATATTGATAGTAGCACACCGGAACATTCCGGCGCCAAAGCTTCTTCAACTATTCCCAACACGAACAAGGCCGGTGTTGCAATCTACACGCAAATCCAAATCCATAATCAACCAACAATGAATGCTCATCAAGGGCAACACAAAACTATCATAGACACAACAAATATCGTTCCATTAAGACAGGAAAATGACCGATACAGTTATCCGGTTACGCAATATTCTGTCTATGGATCGAAGAAAGAAGAAAGATTCAGTTATCCAATAGGCGTCATGTCGTTTGTAAAAGATTTTAGTTATAAAAGCGACGACGATGATAATGACAAACTTTCGAGTGACGTCAATAAAATGTGTCAAAGTCAAAGTCAAAGTAACGTACGAGAAAGTTTTGAAGCTGATTCTGAACTGTTCAAAAATTCAGAAATGAATTCGTCAAAATTAAGCTCAACAACAACGACAACGCAATCTCCTTTAAAATCTCCATGCTATTCACTTTTAATTGGTTCAAATTCAAGCTCAACACTTATCTCACCTATCAATATTCCTATTTATGATTGCAATCAATATGAACAACCATTAAGCTTAAAAAACGTAGAACAAGAGAATGAAATGTCATTGGAATTGATGAAACAGACAACGTTAGCATCAACACATCAAAGTTTGACAACCTCCGATATCAAAACAGAAACAGACAACACAAGTCCATCAATAACTCCAAGTGAGATTAGCTATCAGAAAATTTTCAATCGTCAATCAGCGTTTACACCAGAAGTTGAAAATTTATGTGAAGATTCAAATGAAGCAAACTTGATAGTGAAACCAACGATCGTTCATGTGCCATCATCATCATCATCGCCACAAAATGATCAAAGCAATGACATTACGAATCCAATAAGATCTTCAATTAAAATCACATACAACTTGAGATCTCCAGCACTATCTGAAACAAATCAATCAAATTTTTCCTTTGAAAATTTCAGTGAAAAGGAAAAACAAGCTGAAAATACTTTTCTTGAGACTTCTTTCGATGAGCTTCCTTCAAGAGTTTACGAGAACATGGAGTTTCACGAGAAGAAATCAAATATGCCTGACGATCATTACGAGAATGTTTTCAAAAGCATTAAAATCAATTCTGACAATGATCAAGAAACCTATGATAGCATTGAGCTCGACCAAGATTGTTCTTTTTACGAAAATGTTGAATTAAGAAGGAAAGAAAAGGTTGAGATATCCAAAGAGGCACCGTCAAATAATCTCAGCAAAGTAAGAAAGCTTTCGTCTAATTATGAGAAGAAACAACTTGAACAACTTCAACTTTCCAACTACGACTTCCAAAAATCGCCATCAATCAAATCTGAAGTTCAGCTCAGGAAAGTTTCTAATAGAAACCCTGAAAACTTTACGATGACGAGAAGTTTAGATGAAAATGCATTCATTCGTGAATTTGGAAGTGCCAGAAAATTTGAAGAATTCAATAAATGCATCAAAGAAATTGACGAATTCACAAGCAACTCAAATAGAAAATCTACTGATTACTCAAAACCAAAGACATTAGGTCAGCCAAAGACACTGCCAAGCTTTAGTCAACATATTCCAAAATGTATTGAACACAGTCGATATCTCGTCGATACTAAAACATCTCCAGACGATTCTGATCGTGAGCGACATAAGTTGCATCTAAATATTGGCAATCTTAATGTTTATGTTGAAAACCAACGGAGTCAATCATGTGGTAGTGAACGCACGCCACTTCAAACATACAATGCTCGTATTACACCAACAACCGAGAATCGAATTTCATTGATTCAAAGTAATTTCGAAAGTGGAATTGATAAGCGCAAAGGTTTTGATGATGATAAAGCTACTTCAGCTACAAGTCTTACAAGCTTAAAAATGTTGAAATTAGATCGGGAACGAATTGAAAAAATTAAGGAAGAACGACGACATCAAATGAACGAGAAATATCGGAGCGAGTCGTTTAGAAATTTAAATAACAATATAAAATTTGTAAAACCGAAATTAAAGGAAGATTCGATCAATATGGATGATGACGATATAAATAATCAAAGATTTAAATCAAAAAGTCGGAATCAACTTGATTCCGAAGAATCCTTTAATGCAATAGGTGTAGCAACTTCGTCTTCCGCTAGTAATTTGACTTTGCATGGAAGAGTCAGACGAATTAGCGATGAAAAGAATCAAAATAACATCAACTCAGGAGGTCAAGAACAACCATTCATGTCGTTGAATTTGAACACAAAAGAAAGTGCAATCGAAGCGTCGAATCGTAATATCGATCAACAATATTCACCCATTAAGATAAAAAGTCAAAGTTTCAAGATGAATGATGAAGGAAATAGCTCTGGAAGCAATTTACAATATTGTCGTACCTCCTTACAGTAAGTTACTTCAGATTTTTTTTATTTATTTCCTTACTCAGATAAAACTTAAAATTTAATTTAGGGAAGTCTAATCAATATTTAAAGATTTCTAAGTATATTTCACAATTTAAAAATGCAAAATTTAAAATCACTACTGTTTGTAGTTGCTAATAAATTTTAAACTTAAACAAAGAAATGCCCTTCAAAAAAACAAAAAGATATTTTGTCATTAATTTTAGAATTATTTTCATCAGTTGGAATTAATTTTTATTCTTTAACTTTAAAATTTTTCTTCGCAGAAATGATTTTTACACTCGAAATATTTCAATTAAAGATGTAGCAGCAATGTTTGAAACAAGATCATCTCATCAGCAATCAAAATAATTTATTTTGCTCACATCCACCAACACCATTATCATCAGTTTTTTTTTTGGATTAATGAATATCTATTGCAAAAGTGAAAATATTTATTACTCTCAGTAATGTTAATCAGTTCAATGTTGAAGTTTCTCATCAGTCTTAAGCTTTAAATAAGAAATTCACGTGAAGAATCTCTCACTTTTTGGAACAGCTTAAATTGCAAAGTTAGATAACTAAAATTTAATTTAAAATTCCCTAAACAAATCGCTTCTCTTTATAAATCGTTAAATGCATGTGTGCATGTAATTTAAGCTGATATCGTTTCTATTCAAATGCGCTTCAAACTTCCCGTCGGAACACTTGGAATATTCACATCAAGAGTCCCCAAAATGAGCAAAATCTTCAATAAAAATCTAAGTAGGTATATCTAACACAATTGCGCAACAGTAGTAATTTATATATACCTATATAAAAAAATGTTTGGCTTTGAAGTTTTCAAAAAAAAAATAAGTAATTTCTAAAAGATGCCAAACTTTATTTAACAAGAAAATGAATTTTATTGAAACGAGTTTTCATTTTTACAATTTTTACCTAAAGATCGACTATTTTATAGATTTTGATAAACAATTATTTCCAAGTTTTAAATTAAGAAAATTAAATATTTAATGAATGATTATCAGAACTAAACTTGACATCAGAGTGGATTGTTAAGTTGTTCTTAACTTTCAGTCATCTGATAATAAAAAACATTCAAAAGTATAAATATTGCTATCAATAAATACAGTCAATACATTAATATATAACTAAAATAATACGAGAAAACAGTGTTATTTATTGATTGGCACTTTATATAAGAACTTAAAGTCAAACTGCGAATATTTCTTTCTCAAATAGTTAACTGCGAATTTTCCTCGAATAGATTCTATGCCAGATTGATATTTATTGTCTATTTGAATTTTATTTTTTTATTTTTAACATCACGTAGTAAGCGAGCATAACTTTTCTGTCAATCACATTGCAGCTTTATTTACTATGATACGTATTAGAAAATCAATATTTTCCTTCAGTCACATTGACTTCTGGCTTAGAGAGTCTTAAACGAGATGCTTTCTGAGATCAAAAAATTTTCGATTAATAATTAAAATGCAAAGAATTTTGAATTCTTCCGCAAGTCATTTTACAAAATCTTCATATACTTTATATAAATTTGTAACTAAATTAAGTATAAATAATTTGTAAAGCGAACTGTATAACTAACTTATATATGTATATTGTTATTCCATTTTGAGATTATTTGTTGCGTCTTGAAAGTTATAATTTAAACTAATTTAACACTAAGAAAATATCATTAATAATTTTATAAACATACATGAATGTTTATTTGTGTAAATGTAGGTAAAGGCATGAAGAAAAGATTGATTGCGAACATGAAAAATTTGTACTAAATTATTAAAGCTTTTACTATAAAAAATTATTGAGATATGAAAACTCTTATTGAGTAAAAGGCTTTATATTGGACACATCTAATTACAATAAATAACGAAAATATGTTTTCAAAAATGCTTTTATTAAAACTGAAAATGATCAAGATACTGTTTATAATAACTTTTGGTTTTTTCCTTAAAACACTATCATTCTTTATCATTTAAAACTATTTTATCGAAATCTCGGACAATTTTACAAAATTTTAAAAAGACAAAACAGTTTTAACAATCTTATTAAATAGCAATGGAAATAAATTATGTTAACAATAACATTAATTAAATAAGTAATAAAAAAAAAGTTTGATTCAAATTTTATGTCTTTTAAATAACTTAAAAATATTGAAATGCAAAATTGTTGATTGTACATACTATAGAAATTAAAACATAGTTTTTTCTATATTTAACTTTTACAGTAAAGTCTTCGATTAGATGTTTCCACGATAAAAAATCATCGAAATTTTGTTCTTAATAGATTTTCTTTACATAGATACCTCGATAAATAAATGTTCTTCCCATGGTTTTGTAGCGTATTATATTTGATAGTTATATTTATACTCGTCTGACATTTGCCTGAAAATCAGCAAAGATCTTTTTTTTTATTAAACATCTCATTAACGTTTTTAAACGAATCACTTGACTAAAATTTATTTTACACAGAATCACGAATATGCCATTTAAGAAAGCATCACAAAATTTTTCAAGCCCTCTCAAATGTACTCAAATCTGATGTTTTCCCTTGTTGAAATTCTTTTTGAATTTCATATTCCTCGATTGAATGAGTGACACAGTGAACAAAAGAAGGTTACAAACTTTCAATGATGCACAAAATGTATGTTTAAATAATGAAAGATCAAAAATGTAAAGATAAACTTTGTTAAAAACGGTATCTAATCATTAATTATTTAAATAGATCTACCTAAATCATACAAAATTATAAAGACTAAAGATGCACGAACCTGAATATCGACAAGAAAAGGGAAACCAAAATCATACTAAATGAAATCTCATTCAATTTATTTGACACGTGACTTAAAATGTATTAAAAATTAATGTGTCTTTATTGCTTATTTTTTTTTTTATTGTATATGTTGAGATTAGTGAAAAAGGCTCAATCACTTTTCGTCAGTCATTTGAGAAGTTCAACATTGTGCACACAGATTTAGCAATTGTTGTCATTAAGTCAATTACATTGACGCATATCATTTAATCCCCGCAAATTGACCGAAAAAAGAGAATATATTCTTTAATAACAAAAGTATTTCAGATAACAAGGAATCATTAAAGCCAATTAGAAATTAGATATTTGCAACTTAGTAACAGAAGTTTTTCTTAAAAAAATATATTTAATGTCTATAAGTACGGATTTGCGTTAGTTATTTGAAATAATTTTAATCATTAGATATTTTGTCAATCTTTCACATGTGTTTTCAAGCAAACATACGCTTATTGTTTTTTAACACGTTGTCGATACTCTTGTAAAAAAAATTTTTCCGACTTCCTTCGTTTTAAGGTTAAAACCTCTTGTTGAGAGGGGTAATTCAATCATCTTCGGATGTAATTGAATTATCAAAGAAAGAGAAAAATTTGCCGAAAGGGCGACATAAAAAAGATGAAAAAAACTTATTGTCTGATGTGACCGAAAAATTATTGTTTGTTGCTTAATCAACCACCATGTAACATTATGTTCCCAATCAAGTTCCCAATAATGTTTAACTTCCATGACACGTGTCTGTTAAAAAGGCGTTTAAAACATGTAATAAATGTTCCAAACTTTTCGTTTATTCTAATTTAGGTTTTCTCTTATTTATAAATCTCTTGCACTACATGTTTTAAATCAGTCAAATCTTACCTTTTAAACTACATAAAATACTCATGTGCACATCCAAATAGCTACTTTAAAGAAAAGAAACGGCTTCCAATATTATCTAAGGTTAATAATAAGAGAAGTAATCAAATTTCTCTTTTAAAAATATCAAAATTAAATCAGCATCAAGGATGAAAAACACAGCCATGGAAACTTTATTTAATAATGGAACAATTAAACCAAGAAATCAAAGGTTCGTTAGTAATAACTGTGAGATAAAATCATTGCTGACATCCTACCTTTTAATTTTCACAAAACATCCCCTTCCAGCTGCGACAAGATTTGTTATTGTGATAACAAATAGCACTTCGACTTCCCACTTGTGCGAATGAAACAGTTTGACTTGCACGCTCATTTGATTCAATTCAATCGAATAATGAGATTTTATAGAGTTAATAATAACATTATTAAATATACCAGTTTTCATACAAAGAAAGTGTGTGGGCGTAGTAAATAATTTTAGTCACGTGATTCCAATCTACAGTCCAATAAGAAGAAGGATAATTTTGTGATGCGATCTAATCAACGAAGTTATCGAGGGATTTTTGACTTGTATCCAAAAATAAATTAACAAAGAGTAGCATCATTAGGAAAGTTTATTCCGTCAATTTACTTCTGATTTCTTTTATAATACTCTATTGACGAGCAGATTACTTTCTTGAAAATAGAATTTTACTTTCGAACTTTTACATACCAATAGGATTAGAATAAAAAAACAATTTTTTTTTGTATATTTAATATCGTGAAAATTTTTATTTTTGAAATCAACTTTGATTTTTCTTATTGTAGTTAAATTTTAACGCGAAAAATTTCAATCTATATTTACAAGAGTTGGACTTTAATTAAATTTCAACAAAGCGTTCCATCACCAACAATATCTACGTCGCTTTCATCCTCGGACCTTTCACTCATAGAATCCCTCTCACTGCCACTGCAGGAGTTTTTCATTAAATTCGAGTTAACGGGATAAGTCTGAACAATACAATTCGAGTTGACTGAAGTTCCATTTGTGCTGGGCTTGTAAGCAGTAAATGACGATTTTTCTAATGGCGTCTGGTTTATACGTTGAGCGCTTGCGTTGGATCCTCCATCTATATCTTTAAAAATGATTATGGGGTGAGGTACAAGAATCAATTTTCTTCAAGATATTTGAATATTTCAAGTGCGCCTCACCTTTCAAATTGCTATTATTTGTGTTCATTACATCTTTCCTTCGAAGTTGCTTCTTATGCTTCATTCTACGATTCTGTGAAAAATATAATTATTTGTTATCTAATAAATGAAAAATTTTCAAGAAAGAAGTAAAAAGCCGTATTTACTTGAAACCATGTCTTTACTTGTGTCTCCGATAAACCTAACGCTGAAGCAAGTTCAACTCGTTCGGGTGTTGACAGATATCTAAGAAGCATATTTCACAATTTTTTTTAATGAAATTAACATTTTCTTTCAAGCAATAGAGTCACCTCTGGGCTTCAAAACGCTTTTCAAGTCCAGTTAGTTGCGGATCACTGAAAACTGTTCTGGCTTTTCTTCTTCGACAGTGCCGTAAAGCACTCATTCCTATTCCAATTCCAAGAATTTCTGGCACATGACAACCATTACTGGAAAATCCAGAAAATATTCCTGCTGTAAAATATAACACATCAATTATTTTTTCTGACTTCTTTCTCTGTTTCTGCATATATGATAATTTTATATGCCAAAATTAATCAAATTAATAATTGACAATTAAAAGTTTCATGATTAAAAAATAAATACTTAAATCATTTATAGCGAAAAGTGTTTGATTTAATTATACCTTGGGACAAAAAGTACGGATCGACACATTTATAGCCTGATGCAGATGGTGTAAGGTAAGCACCGATTGCCATTTGAAGATAATTCGGATCAGTATATGGACTACTAGCGTACATCATTGGAGCACCCGAGCTACTTGAAGGGTTTGATGAAAGACTCACCGATGGTAAATATTGATTATTGTTGTAATGTGGTTGCTTGTTTTCAAATGTTTTCTGTGTTCTAGAGATTCAAAATTAAAATATTTATGTACCTCAATCTTTAAGAATCTTCTCCAGTTCGTATTTTCAAAGGACAATATTTATGAACGAAAGTCATATTTTTTAGTACATATTTATACTAGTTATTAAAATTCTACCTAGCAATTTTCAATTAATAAAATATAAATATTTGTATTGAGTAACAATGAAACCTATTTCTTCTTAAATTTACAAAAAATAAATATATTTCCAAAACACATAAATAAAAGTTAAGTTTTGTATCACCAATTAGAAAATATACTTTTAAGTTTAAAATTTTAAATAAAGAATTTATTAAATTCACGCAAAAACTGTTTTCAATCAAAATCTTTCAATTCAAACATCTTCTTTTTGCAAAAGTTTCTTCACTCTTATCAATATATTTTTCCCACCTCTCACTAGATAAAATTTTTTTAAATTCTTCAGTTTCATCGTTCATTATAGATTTTTTTGAACAGTTTTTCTCATTACTTAAATGATTTTTATTCACATTTTGTAACCGTTTATCACTGATATATAAAATATCCTCAATTCCAAATGGAGTCTTAATATTTGGTCCCGCATTAGTAGTTGTTGGCAAATAATTAAGTGTTCTTTCCTTGAACTCCATCGTCATTTTATTTTATCTTGTTTTATTTTTGCTCTAATTCACTTAGCGATCTTCACAGTTTGATATCTGAAAATCGTCTGTTAAACCACCAGCAAGCGTTAAAAAAATATTATATGAAAAATAGCTATCACGCATCATCTCGTACCATCATTAGGGTTGAATTTGGTGAAAGGATAATGGGAAAAATGATTTCATGACTTTGTATAAGCATAAAACACAATCAAAAGCATCCAAAACCATGCGCAAAAATTTCAAATCACTGACTGACAAACAAAATACTTCAAATTTGTCCTCTCCATCATATCTTTTGCTTGCATCTTGTTGTCGACGATTCTATTTTAATGAGAATGTTGACAAGCTTTGAAAACTATAAGGTTAACATTTTGAATAATTTTCAGAGACGTGACAATTATAAGAAAAAAATCTTTATAATAAATGAGTTGTTCATATTTATGTAATTTCATAAGGTTGATCTACAAAGAGCTTTATTATTTTAACTATTAGTTGCTACAATTTTTTTTTTGAATTGATGTGGGAGGTTGCTAGTAGATTTTCGCTCTCAACCAATCAGAGAAAAGAATTTCCAACTCTCATATAACGCAGGAAATGCCAACGGAAAATGTATTGATTCCAACGAATGTATATAGTAAGCAAGTTACTGGTTTGTTCTTGCCGTTTTACCTAGGCAGCATTAAGTAATTATAAAAATTGATAGTTTCATAAAATCTATATTTGCATATCGTATGAAAACAAACATTAATGATGCCAATGTTTTACTTGAACAAAAAGTATTTTTAATACTTTATCATGTTTACATGATTTATACGATCTAATAAGAGGTAAATAATATGGTAAATAAGATATGATAATATTTTGATGAATCACACAAATGAAACATTTCAACATTGTTTCTGTTATATGAAGTATAAAAGATGAATTTGCCTTAGCAGAAAAATCATTACAATGTCCAGTCATATTTAACACTATTGATTGGGATTTTAGATAATTCCTTATCTATGTATATTGAAATTCTCACTGTAATTCATAAAGTTCAACATTAAAAACATTATCAACAAACGTTTAAAGATAGTCATTAAACGAACATTTTCTTCGAAGGAAAAATACGTGAAATTAGGAAACAGAACCGTAAGAGTATAAAAGCAAGAATGATTGAAATGAGAGATCATAAATTATCAAGAAATATTTGGAAAGAAATTAGGTATTTAAGTTTATTTTACCTACTTAAATGTGGATATAATATTGTCCAAAATTTTACTTAAAATTTTTAAGAAATACATATAAACTTATTAGTTTTCTCTGAATCAGTAATACCTAATATTGTGCCATTTTGAACAGTTAAGGATCAATAAAATAATTTCGAATGTAGCTTACACAAACAAGACTTGCTGATTTGTGCATGAAAACTAAGTTTGTTATCTAAATATCTTCACAGACGAAATTCTTTAAACATGAGCTATAGAAAATTTATTCAAATTTTGGCACTCTACTTTTCCATGAA
The DNA here is from genome assembly GCA_900005825.1 of Clunio marinus. Taxonomy (NCBI): domain Eukaryota; kingdom Metazoa; phylum Arthropoda; class Insecta; order Diptera; family Chironomidae; genus Clunio; species Clunio marinus. Next base: position 1,392,925 of record CVRI01000074.1, on the reverse strand, counting down.
TGTAATAAATAATTTTCTCTTTCGCAAGATGTCACTACATACGTAGGTATGTTCATTTATGTGATATTTAATAAATTTATTGAAGATGGAGCTGACTTATTTTGTATCATTTCTTTATCAAGAACACCGACTGCTATAAAAAACTAACTTTGATTTATTCTGATTACAGTGAATCCAATGGGTAACAACCTTATAGTTGAAAGAATTAACTTTTAATTATATGAAATAATCTCATGTATATTATTAATTTAAATAAGTATATATATGCTGCACCGCGTTAATTACTGCAATTGAAGAAGTCCAACAGCTTACCCAAATCAAGCTTTCATTAGAAAATATTTACTATAATTATAATACGAATCATTCAGTAAATTATCAAATGATTAATAAGAAAACAGTAGAAAAAAAATGACCAAATAAGTCTTAATCTTACATATGTAAATACTTTTGAAAAATTATCTTCATATTGATTTTGATTAACTTTATGATTCAATAATTTAAATAAAACAAACTCAAATCATTTTAGAACCGATCGAGCATTTAAAAATGATTTGAATAGTGTAGGTAATTGAAAGCATCAAAGAAAATAAAGATTCAAATTTCCGATTTTAAGCGAAGACCCCTAACCCAGCAATTTCAAAAATACTCTCAAAACTTAGTACCAACATATATAGGTGATTATTTTTATTACTTTGCAAATGGTAAATGTTTTATCAAAAAAAAATCAAAACAAATATTTTCTGTTTAAAAAAAAACGAAAATATTTATTCCTGTCAACTATGCACAAATCTATCTGCAAATTAAATATCTTAATGTGCATCATGCAACAGTCTTAAAATCTAAAGACCTGTTTTCTACATATTCCTACTTATTTCGCTGTGGGATTTTCAACGACGACATCTTTCATAATTGTGTGAAACTTTTATTACTCAAAAAGTACAGAATTTCTTGTCAATTCTTAATTTTATATTCATAAATTAATTTTAAATGTTTTAATGTATTTAATTTAAACTATAAAATAGAAATTTTGTACGATTCTTTGTGTTTTTGAAGTTATGCGCAGTATTTAAAAAATATCAGCTGATTTTTTATTATATTCGTGAAGTTATAACGGCGTCACATATGATGCTATGGTAGTATAAGTGGTATTTCTACATTTTGAAATGTTTCTGAATTGCTTTTTGCATCGCTTACGAATTAAATTCAAAACAATCTGCTGTAAGTACTATGCATGTATGAATGCAGCTATTATTTATAATATAGAAAATCAACAATCCAAGTGTTAGTAAAGAAGTAATAAATAAACACTGAGCCGGGTGTTTTCGAAGTAGTGTTAATGTTTTGAATCTTTTATGTGTGAATGTTTCAAAATATTATTGTTTTACTACATGTTTTTCAATTTATTTTTTATTTTCTCTTCATTCACAGTTATCGAGGCGATCAAAGCACAGTTTAAGTTTTCGTTTCGAAAGTGTTACACACATTTTACAACAGCTGAGACAAGAAAAATAGAGAAATATTATCAAAGAATTTCTCATAAAGAAAGAAAAATATATATCTTGTAAGAAGCTCTCACTTTTCCAATATTTTTCCTACTTTCAGCCGAAAAGTAAATGTTTATAAGTTTTTAAATCGAATTTTTCATTGAGATTATTCTAAAAAATAGAATTGTAAAAAATTGGAAATTCGAAAAAATTATTCATTTGAATATTATTTATTAAAAACATTAACCATTTTGAAGAAACTATGTTCTCTTTTATTATTAAAAAGTTTGTGAATTATTGTGAAAGTGACTGTCGAACTGATCATAGTGACGAAGTTGAAAGTGAAATAAATAAAAGTGTTGCAAGAAAATTTCACGCATTCAAAAATTTCGAAGGAAAAAACATTATTGTAGTTTGGTAAAAATATATGTATTTGTTTTAAAAAAAAATCTATTTTGCTTGAAAAACAAAAAAACTTTTAAAAGACTTAGAAAAACTACATTCTGTAAAGTATAGAATAAAACAATACTTTAAAGTCAAATATTTGTCTCTGAAGAGAAAAATCATCTCTTAAATGAAAAAATATTTCTTAAATAAAATGTCAACCGGCAAACGACTGGCCAAGAGATCCATCATTGGAATGCGCGTTTGTGCTCTTGCCGAAGACGGATTTTATTATCCGGGTCGCATACACGCAGTTAAAACACCGGCCTCACCCAAGGACAATCAGAACTGCATAAATCTTACACCCAATACTCGGTATTCAGTACGTTTTGATTCAAATCCGGTTTTTGGTTCGCAACGTCGAGGAATTTATGAATTTAGTTGCTCGGAGTTAATTGGTGATGGTTTCGGAAGCATAATCGATGTTAAACTAAAGCCAGGTCAAAAAGTTTACATCACCCATAACGGTCGTGAAATTAGTGGAGTCGTTATTGAGCATAACGTTCAAGTAGACGAAGTTAACATTCAGATACAAGGAGCTGCTAATGAAGTGAGATATTTTTCTAATTAATTTAACTTTTTTCTATAATTTTTCTAATTTAATGTTTTCGATTACTATCAAAAAACTTTGTATTTAAAAACAATATTCGGTTCGTGTGTCACCTTGCCTTGAAAGAAAAAATAATAAGTGTGTGACGAAACTAGCTCTAAAAGCTCTTCCAATGAACATATAAGCATTATTACGCAAAACGAAAGAAGAAAAACGGAATGCTTAAAAGTATGGTTTTTCCTTGAATCTGACACACTCATGTAACAAGTATAGGTAGTCGCACACTATCATAAGTACAACTCATACAAGTATAGGCAGAAATAAAGTTTACTAACTTTTCATGTGTTTTATGAGAACAAAGAAAACAAAATGAATCGAAAAAAAAACGCGGAAGTGCCGGGAATCTCATCTCAATCGCCGCGTTTTTTTTATGATAATCATGCGAATGGGTTGTGAATAAAAGAAATCAACTGATGAAAATAAAATGTGTAAGCACACACACGCCAAATGACGCAATTAACTTTGTTCATCTCCCGCACGCAAGGCTGTTTTGTTTTCCTTCAGAAGCGAACAGTAACACACTCTCATTCGTATTTTTTTAATACAGCTTCAATGACATTACCTTCCTCACTTTGGAGCAATATGAATGCAGTGTGAGTGAGTTGACGTGGGACGCATTCGGTAACAGTGACGAAGAAAATCAGACTTGATCTATTTTTAAATTTCTTTTCATAAATTTGCAAAAATCTACTTCTTATTATTATTTCATACGACATAGTTTGAATGTAATTTGACGAAAACAGGTTGTAATCGCCGAAGGATGAAAGGCCGGTTATAAAAGCTGCATTTAAAAGCTTTTATTTTAAAGGCCATATCGTCATAGTTATAGTGAATTAAAAATAACTGAAATTAAGATTAATTTTCGAAAATTTTATATCAAACTTGTTTTTGATGAATCAACCAACACTCCTGGCGTTTCAAATATTTTCATTTAAATAAGTAAATGTAGAACTTGAAAAATCAAATAATTCATAAAATTAAAGCTTTTAATTGGAGGAAAAATCTGAAGAAGCTTATATTTCAAGCCTGTTCCCACTTCCCCGTTATTCTTTACAAACTCAATTTTTGTTTTGAGCAAAACCTTGCGTAGAAAAAACGTAAACATCATGTGTCGTCATTTTTGCCATGTATTGTGTATTTAACGCTTGCGCCTATGCGAACAGATACTTGTTTGGTTTCAAAGTTTTTTTATTTAAAAATTATTTGATGTTATGTATTCACAAATACAACAATTTTAAAAAAAGCAAAAATTCCAAATGGAAATTTGGCAACATTGCACAATAAAATTTTTGTCTAACGTACAACCTTGTACTCAAGTTTGAAAGTAGTAACGACAAAAAATAGTGCGTAAAATAAAATAGGGTAAATCATTCAAACATTTTAGTGAGACAGAAGATCTCAATTAAATATTTTGATTGTGATTTATATTTTAATGTATGAAGTTGGTTATGCTGTGAGAAATGATGTAATGAATTTGTAAATATATAACTTTTGCAAAAAAAATATATTGAAAGGAAAACTTAACCCAAGAAAATTCAACACTCAAATGGTTTAAAAGTGGTACAAGGTAACTATAGTCACTGAAAATTATGCAACTATGCACACAAACAAAATGCTACGAAATGAAATACTTCAAATTGGGGCACGATCGGCATGTAGGTTACGCCAAAAAATGCAATCCTACTTACATTTTCTATTTTCGATAACTTGCATACACTTGGTGTATTCCTTTATAATTATTTGCCTGCTTTTCTGACGACTGCACAGTGATTTCAATGAGTTTCCCACAGAGATGGGCAAATGTTCCGTTCAACTCGATTGACTGACTGACTGACATGTCAATGTCTGTCAGTCAGTCAGTCAGTCAGTCAAAATCGCGAACAAAAATATTCGTTTGTTGGGAAACGTTCATATAAATGTTCCGCTCAAGTCGTTTGACTGACAGACTGACAAGTCAATGTCTGTCAGTCAGTCAGTCAAATCCCAACTCTGGTTTCCCACCTAAAATTTGCTGTTTTACGAATTTTCAAAAAAGAATACAATTAAAATTTGTTATAAATCAGTTGATTTTCAAGAAACTCTGGTTATATAAAATAATTTTAACAGGCTTGGGTTATTAGAAAGGTCTGGCTACTTACTTTCTGTTGATCAGAGTTTTAAATGTTTCATGGTATTTTGATTTCACTATTTATTTAAACTACTCGAAATAACCTTACTTTGGCGATAATAATTGAATAATCAGGTTGCATTAATTCAACAATTTTCTTCGAGGCTCAAAATTGGCTTGCAATAAATTATTCCAACTTTATTTTATTTTTCAGAAATTCAAAGTCAATTGTCATTTTTAAATATTTACCAATGAAAATTATGTTAAAGATTTTCAAAAGTTAAATTTAATAGAACTCAAACCACATATGAATATAAAATTTCGTTTCCTTTTTCATAAAACCACAAACCAAAATAGAGAAAAAAGAATCGTTCCGCATACTCTTTGTTTCAACGAAGTCTCAATCGATAAATTGCTGTTAATTTTATGATGATCAATTTTTTTAATATGACAATGTTTTTATTTTATAATTGATGAGACAGTTTTTTAAGTTCTTATAATAAACATTTCTTTTTAAGATTAACTTAAATAATAAAAATATCTGCTAACACATTTACTTGGTCCAAGTGTTGAAACAATTTTGCATATATGTAAAACGCAATCTCCACGTAATCAGGACATAAAATTAAACATGGTTTTCTTTTTATAGTATCTGAAATAAAACAGAAGTAAATTAAGCATTCAGATATAGGAAAAGAATCTCTCAGAATAAAACTTATAAGTTGAAATAACGGTTAACCAGGTGGTCATCAATATAAGTAATGGCTAAGAAATATCGTCATTATCTAAATACTTTTAAAATATTTAATAGTTCACTTATCCGTATTTTATTTATTAAGAAGTTAGACAGTTTCAAGGCAGTTACTAGCCAGCACAACCCAATTTCCTTTGAGATTGGAAAGTGTTGTCATTGTCATTTCCCACAAATGTCTATTGCCTCCCGACTGCTCTAAACAGTCTATTTAGTTCCTGTCTATCACCTGATGATGATGATGAATAGTTCAATTATTTCAGGTTACATCTCCTTTTTTTTCATCAACGAAATGTTAAATTTAAAATAAAAAAATGTTATGAAACAATTACTACTCATCTAGACATGTAAAATAAGAGTTTCTAAATTTATTTTGAATCTAAAGTTTTCCGAGTGAAAGCTTGAAGATATAGTAAAACACAAACAAACATTTTTTTATTATTTCTTATGTGTAGGTATTAAGCGGTAGTCTTATACAATATCGCAGCCGGTAGCGATGATGATTTTGCCCTTTTGCCGTTATAAGTTTAAAAGAAGTTTTCTTTTATAACACTGCAATAAGCTTGTGAGCAATAAGATGATTCACTCTACATAAAACCGTAAAGAAATTATAATTGTAAAATTATAATCTTTTTATTTCGCAAAAAAGCCTTCACTGTTCACCTAACTATTATTTCCGTGAATTTCTGAGTGAGGCTTTACGTAAGATTGTAAATTACAACTACACTCTTATTTGAATGGAACAGAAATTTTTTTTCTATTATTTTAATTAGCTTTTACATGTAACAAATAACCATATGACTTGGTTGGATGTATTATAGCCGTAGTCGTATTGGAAACATGTTTTAATTCTTCATTTGAGTGTGCAATTATATACTTTTCACGTTTATTGTACCTAATTAAATAAATATTAAGACAATAAAATGCATTCGAAATCTACAGCTAAAAAATTTTGAAATAATAAAATACCTCATCAGTGTAGTTTTTGTTATCTTTTTCTTTGCAAATGATATCTTGAAATAACACTTCCTTTAAAGATAGAAAAAAAACTTAAAGAACAGCAAGCGGAAATCAAAACATATAAATACACCCATACTGAATTTTTAAATCCTTTGTCTCGTGAAATGATATATTTTAAATATCTCTTTGACATAATATTTGTGTAAATTTACGAAAACTTTTAATACAATACGTAATTTAACACTTTTAAGACGATTTGATATTGTGACGAAAATATTTCCAGTGTCCCTCTTGATCACCAATTCGTTTTTACTACATTTAAAGAAAGAGGCATGTCATTGTTTTCAACATAATATCTACATAATTCGAAAAAAGTTAGAATTTGATTTTGTAACTTTTTCTTTTTTTTTTTTTTGAAAACCACATGAACAATAAAAAACTTTTTTTTAGTAATTTAACAAACGAAATTGATGATAAAATTAAATTTCAGAATTAGTTACTTTAATTTTAGATCAAAATTTTATCCTAAATTTCAAATAAAAAATATCTGTGTATGTTTATTTTGCTAGCATCATGAAAACCAGTGGAAAGTTAACAAAAAACTTGTTATGCATTATACATATACATAAGATACCGAAAACTTAGGCAATATTTCTGTTCATGAAAAGTGGAATGCTCAATATGATTGGTGAAAGAGACTCTCACTCTTGTTTGCCTGTAAAATATTGTGAATTTTTGCTTAAAAATTTTTAAAAATAAACGAAACGATTCAGTCAAAAATACTTAATACATAGAAACATAAGAAAAAGATTTCTTAAGGAAAAATCGTTCCAAATAATCAGTTGATTAAAAATAATTTTTAGGAAGAAGAAATAGTCAGTGAAACAGGTGATTTTTACTATTAATTTGTAAATAATATTGAGAAATCTCGAGTGTAAAGAACTACTTTACTATAAACACAATCAGCAACAAAGCGAAAACACACACTTTAAAATATACAAATGTAAAAGAGAAATGAAATTAACTTTCTCCTTTGTTTCTATTTTCTTTTCTTTTTTCTTTTGAGTTCATATTACTTACAATGTTTTGAGTGTGATTAGCAACATAGATATTTATGGAAAAGTAACTGTTTCATGGAATAAATAATCTAATAAAGAAAAAACTTATCTACGACGAACATGATTTCGCAACAAGAAAAGTTGATGTAAAAACTCACTACAGCTGTAAACCAATATAAGACGAAAGAGGTTTGAAAGGAAAAGCAAAAAGTTATTTTCTTAAATCAAATCGTTTGAGTTCGATTGAAAGCAGAAGACAAAACAAAAAACTTTTGGGTATAATTTTGCACAAAATATTGATTTATTTAGATAGCGGATGTCATCATAAGGACAGTTCCAATAACTGATAAGCCTTTGATCGACGAGCTTTTATACATATTCAAATATATATTTATTATTTAAATCAATGGGATGAACCTGAAAAGCTTTCTTAAACAATTTTAGCAAGAAATATCAAATATCTTGGCTTGTATTTAGATAAATTATAAAACATTATTTTATTATCGAAAAAAATAAAAATAATTCTTAAAAACAAATTAATTCAATTTATTCGAATTTTTGATCAATAATTCTTTAATGTTATGAACATAAGTCAACTCACACCGTTACTGCCTTCCAAAGATTATAATTACCATTAATGAATCGCTTAGAAACAGAAATACGAACGAAAACTATTTTTTTATGTTTATGCAATCAAGACTAGAGATCACAGTGTTAGCAATATAGAAATGGTGCAATTTTTATTCGAATGCCCTAGGTCATGATTTGCCGTTGAAGCTTTGTGTTTGCAAATTTACTTTTGAAATTTTTCGAATTAGTCACTATCAAAATTTATTTTGTTTTCTGAATCATTTACATTATCTAATGCAAAGACTGTATGTTTCAAATTACCGGCAAAATTCGAGATAAAGAATAACAAAAGATTCGTTTGAATGCAATAACACAAAAATATGAATCAGTAAAATAAAACCGAGTATACAATATGATTCATCATTTCAAAATAAAAAAAAATTTACTCAAGCAATTGCACCTTATAAGACCCTCTAAATATTTTTATGCTTCCAATTTATTTTCAGGCAAATTTTGAGTTGGTGAAAAAACTGGAAGAAGTTCGTCTCTCAGAATCGCGACGTTCACCTCGTTTGGCCGATCAGGAGCGTAGCACGGACTTTGCACGTTTAGCAGACATGGCCGGTGACCGCCGTCGTACATCATCTCAAAGTATAGATGTTCCAATACAATTTACACAGAACGGGTGAGTGAATGTAAACTGATGTCTTCGCAAACTTTGTTTTTCATACGTAAGCTTATAAAAAATTAACAATGCTTCGAGTTCATCAGACGTTTGATGAACTCTACAAAGTGTATCAACATTTTGATAACACCTGTGCGCTCCTGAAAAACAGTTTGGCTGCATGAAATACAGAATTCATCTTGTAAATATTTAGCCTTGGGATGAACAAGCGTAGAATGGTTTTTGAAAAAGTAAGTGGACAATTGAAGGCCATTTGAAACCAAGCGAAAAAAAAAATCTAGAAACATTGTATGACGCCATAGCAAGCCAACTGAAAAGGGAATGAAATGAATACACGAGCGCAATAAAATCGGCGAAATTTGTGCACACGAATACACATCGACCGGTTTGAACATCATGACCTTCGACAACAATTTAAACGAACAAAGTGTAGGAGAATCAGCTAGATTGTGCAAAAAAAAAACCCAAACAGAATTGACACGTCATTCATCTATCTAGAAGTCTTATCAAAACTTCGTAACATTTTTCTAGACATTTTGAATTATCAAGAAAAGTTAAATAAAAAGAAAAAAAAACACAGAAAATATAAAATGGCGGCTTTGAATTAAGTAGTCTATCGCAACCCTGAAATCAAACGATAGAGTATGAGAAAAGAAGGAGAGATAGAAGAAGAAGATAGGCAATGATGAAATATTTTAAGAATCATCTGATGAAAAAATTCCTAGAATAATCGGATGACGTTAACTTCCGAAAAAATAAAAAGAATTTCTTTGAACTCTGAAATCGAGTCATGAGCCCGATGACGTTTCAAGTCATCGAACTTCTTTGTAATTTCAACTGTTTTACGTGTCGCCGCTCACAAAAGTGAATAAACTCTGATGCATGCAAAACTTTTGAGGCTCACAGTTAAAAGTTTTGTAGCTTTTGGGACTTTATAATATTCAAACACTCAAATACGATTTACAAATACCAGAATTACAAGATTATTTTTATATTGAAATGTAAGCAATTTCATTCTAATGAACCTGAAATTTTACAGATCACGCAAACGTCGAACCTCTTTCAGTTTGGATGAACGTTACTACATGCTGGATAGCGATGAAATGGACGAATGCAATGCTGCTCTTGTTTTGATGAGTCTTTCATGTTCACCTAATTCACCACGTCAAGGTAAGCTTCAACTGTTCACGTTTTTAAAAAAAAAACAAGTTTGAACTTTCATTGTTTTTGGACTCAACTTATACTATCAGTCGGAGTCACATAAATTTACAGAAATTCAAATTTTTATAACAAAAATATCATTTTATAGCCTTTGAAGGCACTTTGCTAGGAACAAGTCCTGGGGACAGTATTCAATCAAGTAGTGGTTCATCATCTCCGCACTTAAGTGATGACGGAAATGTTAGCAGCAGTAGTGCTAGCAGCAGTGATAAGAAATACATCATTAAACAAAATCATAAACTTCAAATAAATCAACATAACATGAGTGTTGACCAAGCCCGACGAAATCAGCGCACAACCTCGTTGTCAACCTCAGACGAAGGCATCGTCATGGATTATGGCGAAGAGATGTTACGAAAAAGACGAGTAAGCTATCCATTTTAATATTTCTTTGTTTCTCCTTCATCGACATGAAATTAAATTTTTCAAAAGCTGTATGTTCAGTATAATTTAAATATCAAAATGATTAAGAAAGAGAATCCCTAAGTGTTGTACTAAATCCGGCTCGTACTTCATTCGATCAATGCTGGCTGTCGACTGTGTTTGTTTTTCAAGGTTTCAATCTTCATCTCAAAACCTTGGCAAGCAATTTTTTAGAGCGAGCTAGAAATATTAAAGAAAATTCTTTGAGCTAATTCATTTCTGGCTTTTTATTATCAAGATTTTTTAATAACTTTATTTGTAATATAAATTAGTTTTAAAAGATTTAAGCAACAACATGTGTTTAAAACATATGATCTCAAATCATCCGAAAGCAATTCATTCTATATGATTTAACAAAGAACTAATGTTTATAAAATAAAATATTTAGAATATTGATTTGTAACACCTACAATATGGCTTTCAACTTAGCTAAGTACTAAAAATACTACCCACAGATCTTAGACTTTACCTGTCAAGAGCCAAAATAAAATTTAATTGCATTCTATAAAAATGTTAAAAAAATAACTAATAATACCTAATAAAAATAATAACAAAAGTGCAAACTGCAATTGCAAGCGCGAGGAAATGAGATAGGAATATTTAAAGTCGCTTGCGCGATGAATGCTTTTTTTTTGTAGTTGTACATTCTGTCATTGAGTTTTGCTACACGTGCCGCTAATTTACAGTAAAGTTTCTTGCTTTTTCCCTGAATTTTTTTATGTTTTAAATGAAGCGTGTGATATTTTCAGAATGCGAATGTAGCTTTATAACAGCTGGAAACTTCGAAAACTTTTCAATGTCTACCTAAATAATAAACAATGTGGAAAAGCTAACATAAAATTTAGATAGATTATCATGTAGTCATTTGTTGAATAATTTACTTCATATATTGCAATTGATAGAAACAATTAATTTATTTTACGAAAGATATTTTTATGTAAGAATCAGTCTGAAACCAAACTGAGGTATGAAGTTTTTCAAGCTTGATTTATTTTAAAAAAGCTGATAGAGTCGGCGCGTGGCCTTGAATGGAACACGGCAAGGTGGGACTTTGCGTTTTTTTCCGATTATAAATTAAGTTTGTAAACGTTGACGAAACAAAAAGTTTATTTATATTATTGACTTCTTGATGTTACTTTTATTATTTCCTTCAATAAGTAGGAGATAAAAGCCATGAAATAATTCTATGTTAGCATAGTCGTACATTCTTATGTTAGATGGACTATTCGATTCGAGTTTTATAACTTAATTTTAATAACAATTCCGGTGAATTTTAAAAATTCTTACATGTAATTAGTTTCTTGAGAAGTTCATCACTTTATTAATTTTATTTCACATATTTTTTCATGTTTTTACATTTGCAAGCAGTAAATACCGATGTTTATTTTAGTTTGCAACTAGCAACTACTATACTAATGTAAATTCAAGGTTATTGTTCATCAGAAAATATATATAAGCGTGTAAGTGAACGGCACGAGTAAGAAAGGACAATTAGAGAAAAGGACAGACGTAAATGAAGAATTCTGTAGGCAGCACTTGGTGACATTGTATAAAATTAAATTCGCATAATTTAATAAAAACTCAATTGAAACCCGCGGTTGTATTTATCCACACAATGTCTGAAGTCATAGCGAGTAAAAATTATTATACTAAACCGTAGTAAACTTCAAAGAAAAAACAAAGAAATATTTGAGAATTGCATCAAAAACTTTGGACGAAATTTAAAAAATATTTAGGCTCAGTAAAAGTGAATACAAAATAAATAAAAACGTATTAGACACATGTGTTTGGATAAAATTAACACGACAAAGCCCTTGAGATGATGACGTATTATCATGTTGACAGGTTTTTCTTAAAACAAAATGCCTCGAGCCTCTCAAACAAAACGTAATGAAAGTTAAGCACAATGGCTTCTAGAATTTACAAAGCAACACTTCAGGTTGTTTTCTATAAAAGCAACTCGCACACACTTTTAATTAATTTGTTTTGACGGAAATTTTTTTATTAACTGAAGAATCAACAATACGTATCTATAGCAAAACAATTCCAAGAAAAATTCATGACGGCAGTTTCATTCATACGACGTCATCGTAAAATGTCTGAAATATATTTTGTACCAGAAAAAAACGATATGCTTCTACACCCACTCAAACATATTTCCTTCTTGTGCGTAGTAGTTTAATATTGTTTTGGAATAATACGCAATTTATGTTTAACCCAAGTGGAAATATTTTTGATTTTACTTTCACCCCTTAGCAAAAAGAAAAAGAAAAAAAAAATTGATACACGAAGAAATATTTCATTTATTTTCTCATTCACGCTGTGTACATCTTACACAAAGATTTGCTGCATATTAATATTTATGTATAATAAAAGTATTTCAATCTATAGAACATTATTTTCTATTCTTTTGTTTTCTTTTAATATTTTTCTTTGTATCGATCCAATGATTTTGAACTTCTATTTTGTATTGCGCGCTTTTGCATTGAGGGCAATGCTTTGTAAACAAAAAACACCAACCATTAAATACAAACAGCGAAAACAGATGTAGGCGATACACTATCAAATGAATGTCATTGTATGAGTTAGTTATGTTGAAACTGCATGGATAATTTTTTATATGTGTGGAATAAAGAGAATGTTTGATACGGCAACATGTATTATTGCGATGTTATTTTATACTTTTAAATGGGTCGATGGAGGTTAACCTACTTTGACGTTTTCAAAACATTCTAATACGTCGTTTTCAACTCCCTTCATCTTCTTACTGATGTTAATGCAACAATTTCTATAAATTCCTTTTTAACTGAAATTTCGAATAGATCAAAAATATCGTTTTTTATATAAATTTCATGGTTTTTAACGTCATCCTTCAAAAACAAGATTTAAATGCAAAATAAGATTCCACACTCTTATGTAGAGAAGAGGCCAGCTAGAAGGTCGCTTGAAAAGCTTAAAGCATTAAATTTGACTGCTATTGAGAGTACTTCCTTTCTTCTAATTATAATTATTATCATTTTAATAATTCCATTTAAATATAGTCCTTACGGATATAAACTTAAATATTTTAAAAATGACATTATTAACATTTCGCTGAAAAAATTGAAAATTTTAGAAATCATAATAATTTATCTGAGATAAATGAAATGATCAAAATATTTTAAAAAGAAAATTATATAGATCGAAAAGTTTAACAAAGAAAATTCATTATAACTTCTAGCAATATAGATATATACTAAGAGTCCTTACACGTGCCGTATCTTTATATGTACATAACATGTACAAGGCTAAATTTTCTGGAAAATCTATGGAATCAGGTAACGGACACAAATACCAGCACATTTCCATGACCTAATTCTTCTCGGGAAAGCATGCTCTATATTAAGCTCCCCTAAAAGATGGGTGTTTAATGTTTCACAATGTTTTGGAGAGGGAGTTTTCAGGATCAATAGGGAAAATGGAGTTTTTATTGCGTACTTTTGTGACGAAAAAATACGCATACATGTTAAGAAGACTTTGTGTGACTTTGAATTGACATTCTTCCCGATTTTGGTATGAAATGTAAGAATTTTTCACTCTTTCGTTTTTGTTCCTTTGAAGAGGAAAATTTTACATGAATAGTAAATTGAATCTCTAAAAACTCATCAATTTTTTTTAAAAGAATTGCAAAAGAGAAATGTAATGTTTTCATCTTCGATTTTCTTAGTCGCAGCATAATATTTTTCAACATGTATAATTTAATGTATTTGCAAGGATAAACTGTGAATATTATTATGTCATTTATTGGGGCAGTAGAGCACACAATAGTTTGTTACCGGTTACATTAAAAACTTTGACCTAAATTCCATGAATACTCAAGTAAAGAAGCGAAAGCAAAGCGAGCGATGTGCAAAGTGTCCCTGCTTTTGACAGTGTTAGTTAGAAAAAAAAAACAACTACTATTGAATTTCATGCTAATATACGACCGGCCGGTTTCATGTTCCGATTTCTTATACACATTATTATTATTGTTTCGTGTAAAATATTTCGATGTGTTAGTATTTTTGCTGAAAACATGGAAGCTTTTCATTATTTTGATTTAAATTAAAGCCAAGGTCTAAAAGCTTGGCTTGGTGGTTCAAGGATAACTCAATATTTCTATGTATATGCTACATAACTTTTAAAGTTTTATGTAAAATTCCAGTTTTTGTATCGAAATATTTATTTAATTTTTATTTTGAAACCACAGAGATATCTAAACCACAAATCAATTTTTTTTTAATTTTGTTACATTATCATATTCTCATTACAACAAGTTACAATTTGAGTTATCATTGCAACAAATAAAGAACACTTAGTTTGCAAAGTAAGCTCAAAAATAGGTCATCACGAAATATCTTTCTTCTACATTGAAGATTTGAGCTTGTAAGCGTATCCTTTTATACTTTCATTATATGAAAAACTGAAAATAAATGAGAAACGTATGAGCACAAATACTAAGCTCTCGTTAATAACACACTAGACTCTATTTACTTTTTATTAATTTTTACGTAAGCAATTGCATTTAGTTTCATTTTTGCCCAAACATCTGTCACTCACCAGATTTTGAATTAATTTCTCGTATGGGCTTATGCAAATATTTTTCTCAAAGTCTTACGTACTTTGTACAAACATGTGATCCGATATCTGTATGCAAAAAAAAATTACTCTTTAATTAAATAGTTATCTCTTTCTTTTACTCTTTAAAATGAATATCTCATTACGATATTTATCTCATTCGATTATAATTCTAGACAAAGATTTACAAATGTACATGGAAGAATTGTGGTTCAACTTTTGCAACTGATGAACAAGTCAAATCGCATGTACGCAATGCACATCTTGGGTGAGTGAAATTGTTGAATATTACACCAAATTGTGTATTTATATCTTTTAATTCATTTCTAATAGGCCGAAAAGCAATGATGACGAAGACTTTTATTTTACTGATCTTGAAGATGAGACCGAAACATTTGGCATCGATACTATGGTTTCATCTCCACCGTTGCCACCAACTCTAAGCCACAGTGATATGGCTCGGCCACCACATGAAGATCCTGAATATCAAAGGCAGATCGTTGGAAATATTCGTCAAGGATTATTGATGACGTCTGGATCAAATAACGGACAAGCTTACATGAAGACGTCACTTTCTTTTGCTGGAATAAATTCGGTTTCTAATAATAATGCTTGGGTACAAAATAACTTGGTAATTACTACCTCAATAAATGATTTAAAAATTTAATGATTATTTATGCAAATTGAAGGGTTCTCCACAAAAGCATGTCAAACTATCACCACGACCGTCCACTTCGTATGCACCGTATCCATCAACAACATATTCAACATCAAATTATCCAGTTCTTATACAGCAATATAATTCAATGCCATCATCACACGGATCAATTTCAAAATTATCTCATAGTTCTCCACCTCAGTTACCACCACCACCCCAACAAAATTTGCTGATGCATTCACCATTGAAATCAATTAATCAAGCTAATAATAGTAATAAAATGCGTCCCCAAATAGTATCCCCGGGTCGGCGAACGCGAGGCGAAAACAAGAAATGTCGAAAAGTTTACGGAATGGATAATCGTGACTCTTGGTGCACTCAATGTAAGTGGAAGAAAGCGTGCAGCCGCTTTGGTGATTGAAAGTTGCTAAAAAATAAACAAATGCTGCCCCCATATAAATAATATTAAATAATAAATATAAAAATATATTTTGCAATTCTTTTACAATAAGACCGATACAAAAACAAAAATAGGAAGGCAGAGTTATACCGAATATAAATATGTGCAATCTTTAATGATCTTTTCAATAATTCTCTTTGAAACTACAACTAAAATATTTAGATAAAAAGGGAAAACAAATTATTTAGTTCCAAGTCTGCTTTGAAATCAATCATGAAGAAGCACAGAATTAAATCGCAAAAGAATGTGAAACAAGTTTATTAAAGCATAAGTGATAAATCCCTTCAGGATCCAAAAGAAAATATATGCATACATAATATATACATATAAGCACTTTATTGCATATTTTACTTGAGAACAATGTCAAATAGAGCCAAATTTTATTTACCTGATTGCTTTCTGTGTCAACTATTATTTGTTAATTACTATTATTGTTATTATTATTATTTTTATTTTCAAATTGATTCTTAACTACATATTTAATATCAATGTAAATAATGCAAATATGTATTTTTAATGTATTTATTTTTCTGGGGTATTAATGTTTTCAAATTCTAAATATGTATATCACTTTACGTTATTTTAAGTATTTAAGGATAGTACATATGTACTTGTTCACTTTACCTAACTTTGGATTGTTTGGTTTTTTATGAAGCGAAAATGTGATTTACTTTCTCCTAATGATTCTAATATTATTTCGATGGATTCTTCTTTTAAAAAGATGTCGGTATGCTCAAGTTCTAATTTCTTTCGCGGTACTATATTTTCTTTTAATTTTTTTGTCCTTTTAGCAGGAAAATATTTAGAATACCTTATTTTATTAAATATGAGCCACAGTGTGATTCACTAAATAAAATAATTAAAAGTTAATGCTTAGAATATTGTCATTATTATTATTATTATTAAATGTAACAGATATATTTTATCTTCTTTTATTTCTGTTATTACCATAGATTTACTTTATTCCCAATGTAAATTTACATGAAAAAAGAAATTATTAAAAGATGACAAAAATGAAAATGATACACAGAGACAAGAAAAAGTTTGTGACAATAAAGTTCATGCTATTAAGCAAAACAGAAATTTTATAATGATATTAAAACTCTTATTTTCAAAATGAATTTGAAATGCTCCTAGCATTATTGTCATTTAACTATTTTTTGTCTCAGTGCAGGAAATAAATCAAAAGACAAAATATGAAGGTGAATATTTGTATGAGATTAAATGCAATAAAAGTGAAGAAAGTACAAGATAAATCTTTCATCGGAAAATATTTGCAATAGTGATCAGAATCAAGAGCAAATATTTAACAACTGTTAAAAAATGAATTCTCAATATTTTCTTTTAAAAAATTAATTAAACGTTCATTCAATACAAACCATCATATTTTTGCTCTTCTTTTTGAATAGCAGCCACTATTTAGTTAACGAAGTAGATTGATGTAGTAGAACTGCAAAAAAAACAAAAACTTATATTGTACACGCATAGCTTTAAAAATGTAGATAACATCAGAAAAAATTAAAAAAAAATTACTTATTGTGTGAGGAAGAGCATCTTTTAAACTTGTTCTCCTTGAAATGCAATCATAAAATCAAATCAATATTCTTTCTTACATCCATGTCCCTTCAAATGAAATGCGACAATTTCTTAAGTGTTAAAATTTAAGTATGAATTAAATATGGATATTATCGAAGATATGAATAAATATTTATATAGACATATTTATTTTGAAAGACTATCGAAGGTAGAATTGATTAAATATGAAAGCAAGACAAGAGGTTGCCATGTTGAAACAAAAATTGTGCAAGGGTCAAGAAAGCAAATGGATATTCGGAAATTCGCAAGCGATTCAGTTAAAAATTTGGCAGTGAAAAGGCAAATTAAATAGAAGGCAATTATTGTTCGCATATAATATTGAAATGTTTTATTTTATTAGTTATCTAATCAAAAAGTCTGAAAAATTGCTCCCATTTTTTTTACAAATTAGGAAGAAAAAGAAATAAAAATAATGTTCATGCAGAATTGCAAAGCTTAAGAAATAAAAATAGCTATTAAAACTCTGTTCTCAGTTATTTGATTCATATTAAACACCCAAATGAATTGAGGAAAACTTTTTTGTTTGGAAATATCTCACTGCCAAAACTTAAATTTTAGGAAATCGTAAATAAAGAAAAAAATATCTAGTTATAGTAAATTATTCGAATTCAAATGCATGAATGATAAATTTGTGAATTAAACTGAAAATCTATTGGTGCATATTTTTGACCTTAAAATAATATTGCGATTTCGAACATTTTTACTATTCGAAACAAACGAAACCTAAATAATTATTGTCGGAAAATATGTATGATTGAAAACTATAAACCGGAATCGCAAAATATTTAACAAAAAAAACGACATAAAATACTTAAATATTCCATCGGTATTTTAAATCTTAATGCATACTGAGTGATGTTCTCGAGTTAATAATAACTGCAACTTTCTACTGCCAACGCTTTTGTTTCGCGATAAAATTTGATTTCATTCTATGGTTAAAATTAAGTTCATATACAAAAGAACTGAGATTAAATAATTGGATTTATAATTTGATCTTCTTAAAAATAATAAGCAGTAGAAACTTTCTTCATGTTGAATATCATTAACGGATTCAATTATGGAATACTGAAGGTTGCTTTACATATTTTTTTTAATTTTCATGAAAGAAAATATGTGATTAAAGACAAAATTAAAATTAAAATAAAAAAAAAAGATACTAGACGATAAAATCTAATTAAAACCATCTTTGTGCAAACTCATCATGCCCTGTAAAAATAACAACAGTTACCCAAAATCAGACTTCGAAAATGTTACAATGATCTCATAAATCAGATTCCATTCTGACGAGTAATGAGTTTAAAATACTTTCCTTTAAAACATGTATGTAAACATTTATGTAACTGAAAACAAGAAACTAAACTCTTCGTATAAAACTTAAAAATATGAATGACAAGGTTACAAATCAAAAAATTTAGAATTCAAGTGAGGTAGCAAATGACACTGAATAAATCATGTAAAATACCATTTTGTATTTAAGCAAAATTCGACCTTGAGTTGTTACTCATTAACACAAGTTGTGTATTTTCTTGATCCATTATGTTATTTTTCATCATTTTGCACCTCACCATAAAATTTGTAATGTGCATCCTTTGAAAAAGTTTTGCCATTTAAAAATACCACAAGTCACTTTAATAATATAATTAAACATTATAGTTTGGAAAGCAATTATACTCTGAAACACAAATTTTATGCCGATTTGTTATCATGTTTTGTTTTATGATTGTCACCAAAATATGTGTTGTTGGCTCCATTTTGCTTAAGTATAAGCGTTGATGTTACTTCCCAAAACTCAACACAATAATAATTAAAAAGTTTTTCATAAAAAATCTTCTCGTTTTTATATCTATTTTGATGAAGAATAAAGTTACATAGATCTTCTAAATTAACCCATGCAGATGTCTGATATTTATAAGCGAGACATGAGAAGTTTGAAAGAAAAACACAAAACGAGAATATAAATAATTGCCTAAACTTGTATGCAGATATGTATTCGTACAAATTAACAGATAAATAGAAAGAAATCAGTTAAAGTTCTTTTGAAGACTAGAATTGAATTAAATTCTACTAAAGACAACCATCCTAGTCTAACAAAAATCACTGAGATCTCCACTTTTATCGTACTATGTAGACACAACATGCATAAAGTGAAAATAAAAATTATATAATTTTATGAAATTTTACCAAAACAGAAAAGCAAAGTTAAAAACTACACAATTCAAAAATGTTTATGAAAGCTAAGATTTTCCAGATATTATATAAATAAACGTTAGCAACTGTAAATGTATTTTTTAGATGTAATTTTCAGAGTAAAATCACATTAAAAGCATGGTCATGAAATCAAAGTTAAACAGAAATTCAAATAATATCTTTGAAATAGAATTCTTAATTTTTGTTACATCATCTATTATTTAAAGCAATGAAAGAACTCTTTCTGAGTTATTAATTAAACATGAGACGACGATCAGTATTGCTAAATTGTCCAAGAAAAAATTTAAAAAAATTCTCTCTGAATTAGAAATTTATGTGATTTTACTCTGATGTTATTTTATGTTGACCATTATAATAATGAATGTTTGTTATCAAACCATAAGCTTATTATTTTCAAGATTAGAATTTTATGTATTCGTCATAACATATTCTAGATAGACGAGTTATTATATGCATATAAGCGGCACAACTGTTTCATATACTTGCCACGTGTTTATTTCTATAGTAGTGTAACAATAACATGAAAACTCTATGAAAACACTGTATGATCGTATAATATTCCTGATAAGTTCGAAATTTAAAAGAATTTCTTCTTAATAATCCTCGATCTTGCTGGTCTTATGAAATTTCATTGCAAATATACTACGGTTTCTTTCTATGTTCATCGCCATGTTGTGCCGCTCATACAACTTTTATTTCTTGTAAAGTACATAATTTTGTTTCGGCATTGTTAGAATAGAGTGACGAATCCTTAGAAGGAAATATTAAGTTACAAAAGTTTCTTATCCTTTACATGTTTACATCATGAATTTGCAATATTCACTGATTCTGCTGATATCAAAATACCTAAGAGTTTTTTTTGTTCTATACCACTTTCATAATATTGACAGATAGAATTTAATTGACCCCAATGAAAATCAAGGTTTGTTAATCAGTCTAAAGATCTTAACATTCTTGAGCATATCTACGATTTTCAAATATTTAAAATATAATATTATTTTTGAGTCAATGTAAGTAGACTTAAATCGTATATCTCTAAATAAAATAACAATTCAGTTAAAAGTTTGATTCAGATAAAAAAAAACTCTTAACAGTAGCATTAATTTTTTTCTCTCTGGCATAACTATTCACTCTTATTAAGATTATGTCATACTTTTCTTCTCACAGGTTGTTATCTAATTGTAACAAAACAAAAAGGAAAACAATTCTTTAATATAAAAAAATCATATTTCAAAGCAACATTAAGAAGATACATAAATGTCATGCCATTATATTGTACATAGATTACAGATTACAACTTAATTCGAGAAAAATAAAATGGATTAGAAATTACTTTAAAATAAGTACAAATGAGAATAACTACTATTTTTTTATTTCACTTGTGAAGTTATATATACATATATATATATATATGAACGTATGTAATATATATACATATATATACATATACATATATTAACAATTATTATTATTTATATGTTTAATCATCGTATATGTACATGTTCGTATAAAATTTGAGAGTAATTAGGCATATTTTTAAGTTAAGAATTAATAAAGATCGATACATATAAGAAACAAAACATTTGGTTTTATCCTTAACAATATTATACCTAATAAATATAAGATACATAGCCACTAAATGGCATCGCTTTGAATTTATTTTGTTTTTTTACAACAAGGAAAGCGTCAAAGCGAAAATATTCTAATTTTACTCAAATGTTTTAAGAGTTTTGGTTTTGCTAAAATCTCTCATTAAGGATAATAATTTAATTAGCATTGCATCCTGCATTTTCAGTTGCTATAAAGAAAAACCGTTCACAATTGAAGTTACCATGTTGGTTTTGGGAGGCAAAAATAAATAAATATATGTTAGAAAATAAGAATTTGTATGGAATCTTACAGATGATGTCGAAATTGAATCTAAATGATGACTTAATTTACTATATTATCCATTGGCATATATCGTATTGATGGTCATCATTTCATTGTAATTGCTTACCTTGATAAATTCATTTTTTCTTTTTAATTAATTTTAATGTATATTATTTGAAAAAATATCAACTAAAACAGAATGATTTAGATATATGAAACTTGAGAATATTTATCTAATACTGTAACTAATTGTTGGAAATTTACAGATACTAAAGCTCATATTTCGTTAAGGTTAAACTGATTGATTTTGTTTCAAATAAAATTGTCTTTGAAAAGATTCGCCAAATTTAAAACTAAAAAAATAAAAAATCTTTTTGTTTCCATGTAAAAATATATTTCAGGTAATTACAGAACATCAGAAGGCTTAAAGATCTAAAAGCTCATTGCTTCTTAATCTTTGTTCATTTTCATATTGACAACCACCCACTTTTATGTTGATTAACTGAAAACACAATCGTACTATTTACTCTTGAATTATTTAACACGGCCTTGCAGTTTGCAAACATAGCTTATGATAATTAAGTAAGCAAAATATTATGAAAGCTTAAATATTTTTTAATTACAGATATTTGAATACAAATTATCATTTTAAACGGGAGGAATCATTTAACTTTTCACATTTATCCTCTTAATTGATAGCTCAAAGAACTTTTCACTGACAAAGCCTGAAATAAATGTCCTAATAGGTCTAGAAAAATGATCATTGAACGAATTAAGAATCACCTAATTAATCTACTAATTATTTCGATCTAATTGACAAAGACTTTTATTTATACCATTTATTGTAAAAAAAAAATATATATACAAACATGATACAGACCTATTTGTAAGGTATCTTTAATATCCTTTTCCGTTTAGCAGAATTTTAAAAGTTCAATTTGTATTTCAAGATAAGTCTTAAGGCGATCATTTGAGTTGATTTAATTGCTAAAATGATTCATCGATCCACGTTTCAGGGTCCAAAAAAATCGAAACTCCGACGTATATTATAAAGTTTTGGTTCACCGATCCAATTTACAATGATCTTTCGACTAATCGGTTAAACATGACCTTTCGTTTGTTAAGCTATACCAATTCATCATGAAATTTCATAATTATTGTTACGACAAAGTTCATAGCTTCCGACCCAATATTGTGACAAGGTTTTTAAGAGAAATTTAAATTTATTTGTTATAACGTATCTTCTTTCCGTTGCGTTGTAGCATCCATGTACATATCTTGAAAAAGAAACTGTCAAAAAACTTGAATCATTTATTTTATTAATCTACAAAAAGCAAGTCTAGTAAATCAACTTAAACTTGGTGATGTTTTTTTTCTTTTTTCTTAAACTACAAAACATTTCTAATCAAAATTTATTAAGTTGTTTTTATAATTTAACACAAGGTTCACAACTACGTGGTCGGAAAAAGTAAGGATGACACTCAGGATTGCAGTGTTCATGTTCAAGGTAATAATAACGTTCTGTATTCCCTTTTTTATAAGGGATCTTAACTTGAAATGAGTTCACGGCCTCAGCATTTTCGTAGCCATCGCGGCCATTCAACTCTATTGGAAATACAAATGCTGGAATTGAAAATAATTTTTGTAAATCCTTATACTCTATTTTTTTCGAGCTTCCATTTAGTAGTTGCTTAGTTTCACCACTTCTTCTTTGAGTGTTATTGAAATCAAAACTCGTATCTGCTATTGAACGCGTATTATGTTTTGATTGTGTTTCACTTTCATTGTCCAATTTAGGTGGTAAAAGACCACGTTCAGGTGTCTTAACATTCAAGTTAGCTTTATTTGCTTGTTTAAAAATATTTTTAGCAGTGTTCACTTGTGGTAATAATATCCTAGAGAACGTTGAAGTTTCCGGTACAGGATTCCTTGTTGGAATTGTTGTCCTATAAACAGGACGCGTTGTTGTCTTAATTGTTACAGGTGAAGGCTTGGGAGTAGTAACCGTGGTCTTCTTTACAGCTTGTTGATTGAATCTTTCAGAATTATTTCGAGTTTTAAAAATTTCACCTGGATTATTACTGCCTCGTTGTACAATATCTTGTCGCCGCTGTACTGGTATAGGTGTTGCTTGTCCACTGATTCTTTTGGTAAAATAGCGTGAAAAGTCATAATCTTTATGTGTTGCTTTTTTTCCCGGTTGGAATATGTGTTCGAAAGCCTTATAATTTTTGTCTGGATCAAATGTGCGAACTACCGGTTTTTTGGTTGTTTGAGAACTCAATTGTTGTTGCTGTGACTGAGGTTTTCTTTGCTGAGATATGAATTGGTTATTTATCGAAGACGTTTTTGACTTTTCAACACTTATTGCTTTTTGATTGAACTGAAATGGTAGTTTCGGAGGTTCAATACTCGTCGCTGGAATATTAATATTAGAATCTCTTCGTTCACTCCTTTTAAGTGTTTTTGAGATGTCATCTGAAAAAGCTACCCTTGTTGGATCAATAAGTTGCTTGAAATTTTGGGATGGGACATTTCTTGTCTCTTGTGTCTCTAAGTTTTCAAAATTTGTTTCATCGAGAACATTTAAATGTTTTTCTAGCTTTGGAGAATCATCCTGAAAATGATTATAGGTTTATAAAATAAAGAGATATTTGTCTTTGAGTATCGTGTTTTCGAAATTTGTTCCACCTTTTTAAAAGTCAGCTTATCTAATGCATAGAATTTTTCTGATTGGGAGCAATCAACCATATACCAATGATCGCAGATCGTCATTCGTTGTTGGAATAATGTGGCATTTGGACATGCATAAGTAAATTGACGTCCCTAATCGTAAGTATTAACAATATTAAATTAATTTTAATTTAGTTGTTACACGATATTTACCTGTACGTCACACAAGTGGTATGTTTGGCAGCCACTTTCAACATCTGCGTAATAGCCATTATTTCTGCCTCGACATGAAAACCTTGATTTTGCAGTATTTTCAAATGAAATATTCTTAAAGAAAAAAAAGTTTAAGTTCAAGAACAAAGTTGACGCGTTAATGACAGAAGTGTTCTTGTCTATATATTCTTAAATTTGATATAATTAAATTGAGAGTCATGTAAGGAGATTCATAATTGAAGTTCTTTAAATATTTTTGTTACAGTAGGATTAAGTGGAACTTAATCAAATACTTAAAACACAAAGACTCACCTTCTGTATTACATCAGCATTAGAAAAGCTTACAAAAAGTACTGCGATAGCTAACAAAGGAAAACCTCGCATCGCTACCAATAAGACTTTAACTGAAAATGAAGATGATAAGGTATTATTTTAATCAAGATTTTCAGTTTAAACATTTTTTAATAATTTGGACATTCTTGAAAAAATTTAAAGTGTTTTTCTTTGTTTTATAAGAGATTGTTCTTATAGTTGTCGAAAGAAGTTTGTTGCACTGATCATGGTATCGATGAATTCTAATTTAGAAACGACGAAAACCTCTTCCAACTGGTTTTGAACCACTTAGCTTTGCATGTGAATGTGTTTGTTCATAATTCTCACAAAAAAACAGCAAACAAAATGTACAAAATTGCAATCGCTGCCATTTAATATTCATCGTTTGTATGCTTTGTTAAAATATTTATTCAATATTGTTTGATAATATTAATTATTAGGTACTTCATCACGCGATAATTTTTCTGTTATTTTATAAACACAATACTTTCTGACATACAATATTTAAGCTTTGAGATTGACATATAAGCAGTGTTCTTTATTCTTTATTCTCTGTCCAAGGGAGTGTTTAACAAGAAAAGCTTTGAAGGTAAATTTCTTCATTTTCTTTGGCTTCTTGAACAAAATTTATAATTTATGCAAACGAAGAGTAAGAGATAGGAAATATGAAAAATCATCTTCTCTTGTAGAAAAACCTTTGAATATCACCATATATATGAATTGAAGAATGAATATAAAATATTTTGTAAAGAAGAATTTCTGATGTCAGAATTCTTCAACTTTAGTTATAAGTTAGAAGCGAAATATTAAATGAAAGATCTCTTCCATAATATTGTATATTTATATACATAAAAGAAAAGTTGAGATCATTCAACTTTTCAAAGAGATTGTTCTTAAGCTAGTATATCTTTAAACTCTTGCATTAAAGAAATATACTTAGTGGGTAATCTCAATATTCAGTAAAAATTTCATTTCAAATTTTTTATTTTTTCTATATGTAGNCTTTCATTGTAATTCTAATATATCAACAAATTTAACTCTAGGCTTTTTCATTTTTTCCTCTTCGTTTAAAGATTTATTAAATATATTATGCAATATAAGAATATGTATAATTATCAAGTTTACTGAAGTATTTACTTTATTTTTTTTTCTTCAAATCGATTTGTTTTAAGGAGAGTGAATTATTTACATCAAACGCTTCAGATTTACTTATTTATGATTTTAGAAATAGGAACTGGTTTTACTCTTGCTAATTTGGACGTTTTGAAAAATTGAGATGTTTTTACGATGTAACCAAATGTGGTATAAACTTGTCTTCAGTATATAAATTAAAACTAAACTCTTTTTTGACATATCTAGATATGTCTCTTTAAAATATTCTTAGTAGACGAATACATGTCTTTCTTTTAAGGATGACATTAGATAGACAAAGTTGTGTGGTATAATGTCTTCCACTTATTATAATTGATGCTTATAAATACTATGGAGTAATGTTCTTTAAATAATTGTTATCTATTTATTTGAAAAGTAAAAAAAACAAGATATATATTTGCATTATTCATAGAAATTGAACATTTTAAAATAATGTCTCCCCAATCATATTATTCGTTCTGGATATTTTCTGGGTAGGTCTTTCGTTGTTTTAGCATTAATTTCGCGCTTGATCTTCAAAGCTCTTATATGTATATGTAGGTATTTTAGTTAAATGTCAATACTATACATTTCCGATCTTCATTTCAATCTGAAGCAACTGCTCGAATTTTTAACAATCGAGAAAAATTTATTCATTTTTTACTGAAAAGAATGACAAAGGAATTCAAGATTTCAACTGACTTGATATAAATATACGTCGATCATTGATATGGATATATTTTCAACGTAGATTTAGGATTCAAAAAATGCGTTTTCATATAGGTATTTATATTTTCCAATTCTTAGACTGCTAATTTTTTTTTGGATAGTTTTAAAGAAAAGTAGCAATGACATAATAATGTTGGACCAAAATTTATCTTTCTCTTTCTTTCCCACACTAAATATAAGAGTTTTTGAATTAAAACGAACACAAGATGAATCGTGGAAAAAATAGCAAGCAAAAGATGAACACTTGAGAAACTTGATGATTTGAAGTAATTAAAGTTAAAAGTCATGAATTTCATTGTACGAAGTCATTAACTCTTCATTCAAATTCGAATTTAATCACTTAAAGTTACAAAGATGCCGAATTATAATGAAACTATTTAATAATAACTTATCTTCGGTAACGCATCTAAATATTTAATAAATCACATGACATCAAAATGCCAAACATTATCTTTTGCTTCGAAATATTGTTTATTTTTTTATTCGTTTTGAAAATTCTTCAATTTACCTCACGTTTATTAAGACACCAAAAATAATAGACGATGTTATTCGATTGAAAATCTTTTTATAACTAAAACGTGATGAATTTTTTTCGCATATACAGAGTTAAAGTCTCAGTTTTCGTTTCTCAAGAGATTTTTTATTAGATATTCGTCTTCACTCTACCTTTTTTCTTCATTCTTCTTTTTTCTTTCTTCCATTTATCCAAAATTGCTTAAAATCTGTGTTAAAACTTTTCCAAACAACTTCTTGCTCGCGTTCAATCAAAGAGTACATCGTTGAGTTACAAACGTTGAGTAAGTTACGCGTGAGAATTTCGTTAAATAATTTACCTCGAGTCTGAGGGTTTAAAAAAATTTAACACATTAATTAATTTATGAAGCAACAGCTTAATGTCTACCGGTAGGGAAAAAATGTTTTTTAAGTCTTACCAAATAAATTAAGTAAATCTGCTAAGTAAAAGGCTCTTCTTTACTTTGTATTAGATAATAAGTATGTGTAAAAGTCTTTAACAGGAAAATTTTATTTATTCTAATCACATAAAACTGATTGGTAATTTAAACATTTTACGTGCTACAACCATTAAAATTTTCGGAAAAGAAAGGCCAAAAGATGTTCATTATATATATATATTATATATAAA
>CVRI01000074.1:1347547-1364422 GCA_900005825.1 Clunio marinus | reverse complement strand
AATTGACGATATGTATACATGCATGTTTTGAAAACATAATATAAAAACCAAGATGAACTTTTTTATAGATTTTTTACTAAAATTAATTAACAAAATTAGTATACAAAAAAAAATAAAATCTATAAAGTTTTTTTTCCAATAGAATAAAATTTATTGAAAAAGGTGAAAATATTTTTCAAATTACCTAGATTGCCTCTTATATTAATACAGTAAAACTGATTTCCGATATTTAACAGATTTACGAAATTTAAAAAATTAAAACGGCTTCAACCGATTGAAAAACAAATTGAACCAGAAGAAAAGGGGTCGATATCTTTGACAGGGGTATCTTTCTTTTTCTCCTGTCGTTGTAAACTCCAAGTAAGAGAAAATAATTTTTTAAGTTTTATATTGTTTAACGCTATCGAAACAAATTAAATATATTTCAAAAAAATTAATACCATTGAAATTTCCGTGATTTCATAAAAATAGGATATCAAATCATTTGCTTTTATGATTTTTTAAAAAATATTTATGTTCCGCATGAAGCTTTTGAGAAACATAATTGTTCGAAATATCTCAAAGGATATTACAATTTTTGAATAAATGACATATGATGATTCAATCGAATAAATTATATTAATTGTGAAATGATAATGAAATATAATATCATTAATTATAATAAAAACATATATTTTCTTTTCAAGGTTTACAAACATAACCAAGATGGGCAAAATAATGAAATCCGGAAAAGTTGTTCTCGTCCTTAGCGGCAGATACGCTGGACGTAAGGCAATAATCATGAAAACTTTTGATGATGGTACATCTGACAAGCAGTTTGGACAAGCTCTTGTTGCTGGAATCGACCGCTACCCTCGTCGTGTTACACGACGTATGAATAAAGCAAAGGTTCACAAGAATTGCAGAATCAAGCCATTTGTTAAGGTAATATAGACTTACTTACAAATATTTTCGGATTCAACATAAAATTTATCTTTTAGCTTGTGAACTACAATCATCTTATGCCAACTCGCTATAGTGTTCCAGAAGTGAGTTTAGAGAGCAAATATGGTGTTAAAGACCTGAAAGATCCAATGAAACGAAAGAAGGCTCGTTTCCAGATCCGTATGCGCTTCGAGGACAGATACAAGAGCGGAAAGAATAAATGGTTTTTCCAGAAGCTTCGTTTCTAAGTGAATGTTTTTTGACTCGATAATTTTAAATGTTCACGACCGAAAATTAAATGAATAAAAAATTTTCTGGGAAATTATAATTGTTTTTGAAAAATGTTTCCTTTCAGGAAATTTCTTCATTTTTACCATAATCTGAAAAGTAAATTTGTAGAGAAAGATAAACAAACGAATTTACAATGAAAATTCCAAACACATTTTTCTGTATTTTATTAATTGGATTAGGTTTTTATGAGTTAAAAATATGAATTTCTAGTTAAATCAAAACTTCTATTATTTGATAGCATTTGTGTTGAATTAGGTACATAGAATTAAAATATTAACTTTATGATCCTCTGTTTAATAATTTTAGAAAACAGATTCATTCTAATAGAAAGTATTGGAGACAGGTTTGTTGTATTTTAAGAAAAAAATGTGATTTTGTGTTTGAAAAGAATTTTCCAGAAATTTTCTTGTGTTTTGTGTGGTTTAAAAAATATCCTTAAAGAAAACCCGGTAACTGGTATAAAACACTTAAATGACTCAATCCTTGACACAATCTATGTTTTTAGCTTGATATAAGAATATTATTGAACTAAATGTGAAATGATTTCAAAATTTTGTTTCATCAACGAAAAAGCAATCTGAAATCTACTTGCAAAGCATCTTTCTTGATTTACATGTAAAGAAATTAGTTGGTTTCTTTTATAATTGATTTCAAGAAATTAATTTTACTCTGTGTAAATCAATTAGATATGGTAATTGTAAATTACTGTTAATTTCAATTTTAGGATGAAAACTTTTAAATAATTTCATAACTTGCAGTCTATTTGAAGACAACAAAACACTCACTCGTCTCAATTTTTCATTGTTAATCTGAACTATAAAAAGTCCAAACAATCCAGTCGTCAAATTTATATTCTTCAATTAAAAGGAAGATATCAGAACATGCCAACCCTACTGCTTATTTTAATAATTACATAATTATTCTTTTTTGAATTTTAGTTGTTTATAAATATGACACAATATTGTTTTTGGCTTTAAATCTGAACAAATTTGATTATCTATAAGAATGTAAAATTTAAAAGAAAAGTTAAAAAAAATTATCACAAAATTAAATGCAAAAAGAAGATTTAAATATTTTATATTCAAAATATGTAAAATTTGTTCTCGAAGTTCGTAAGAATTGATTTTTTTTAGAAAATAGTAAAAATAAAAGTTTCAAGTTCCAAATGAATTTTTTTTTCATCTGTTAGTTATTTAAGATAAATAAAACATTATTTTTAATTTCATTAATAAAAGCACTGAAACAAAACCAGACTACGGTAATTTGGATACAGTTTCCAAATAAACATAATCACTGGTAATTGGAAATTTTTAATTCTACTTTTAATAATATCTGTTATTTGATTCTCAAGTTATGATATTTAGTTAAATCGAAAATTCGCACAACTTCAATGAACGATACACTGAAATTTTCCTTAAACAGTTTCCAAATGATTATGCTCAAAGCCAGCATTAAATGAAAGCACAAAGAAAATATTTTATATCCAATGGAGCGAAGTTTTTCATCAAAAAGTTTTATGTTAAATAAAAGGAAATGGAAATCCATGTAGAAATTTATTCTAAGAAAACTTTTAATGTTGCTATTTTGGCACAATGGCAGCAGTTAGCGCTTATAATCTGATAAATAGGACAAATAGACTAAAAGAGTCGAGTGAAATGAAGTTTTTAAGTTACTGAATTCAACGTAAACTGTTTAAGAAAAATCCCAGTGCTTATTTATAAAAAGAAACCACTAGATACACAAAGCGTTATTCTTGTTACATTAAATACAAAAATTTGTTTTTTGAATTCGTCTCTTACATATTTAGATATTATCATTTCTGTCATTTTCTACTTTCAATCGGTATAAAATACTTCAAATAACTTTTTAAATAAGCCATACTTTAAAATGGAAACATCCTAAACAATTTTTATCATTCAAAATTTCTTTTCCTTGTAACTTGTGGTTATTTTATAGTTTAATTTTGACTGTATTGTGGAATTTATAATCATAAATGTCTTTCCACAAATCTATCTAGATATAAGCAGATATTCGGTGATCACAAACATAAAAAAGACAATGTTTTATTTTCAACTTCTCCAAAAGTTTCTTATTCTAGCAACGGCATACTAAATGTCAATCAAAAACGCATACAAATTGTACAGTGAACAAAATGCAAACATTTTCTGGTTTCTTGTGATTGAATTAATTTTGAATACATAAACGAATTAAAGGAATTTATATGATTATTATTGACTTCTACTAAAAGCTTTGTTTATATTTATATAGCCTAAGTTAAGAGTTATTTGATATTTTTTTAATTTTAGTAATCAAATAAGCAAGAAAATGAGTAAGAAACTTGTTAATTATATTATACCTTTTAATGTATGAATGAATGTATATTTCAATATTATTATTTAGACAATCTAACATCAATCAGAAAATTTTACGACACTCTTATAGTTAGATTACTTTTAAAAAGAATTCGTTAATGAATAAATTTGGAATATGTTGGCTCTATTGGCTCTAATCAAATATTCAGATTCAGATAGTGAGTTAAAAAATCATTAAAGAACCATTATGTTCTTGATACTTAAACCTGACATTGCCACAATATTGTTGGCTGAGTATCTTGTCCTGGCTGAGCAGGTTGAGCTTGTTGATTTTGAGGTGGTTGTTGTTGTTGCTGTTGTGGCTGCTGTTGTTGTTTATTTGGCCCTGGTGAAACTGGCGTTGATTTAATTTCTAAAAATTAAATTTTAGTATTTAAATTTTGAATAAAAACTCAAAACCTGTTTTACCATAATTTCCTCGTGGCCCACCACCATCTCGATCGCATTCGGCTTCTGAAATTTCATTACTTTCTTTTGAGTCATTAAACGACGAGTTGCTTGTTTCATGATTTCTTGGAGGTGGAGGAGGAGGGGGAGAACACTTTTCATTCTTCATGGATCCTATGCTTCGACGTCCAATAGAACCACGAGAATCGTAATGTTCATATGCTGTTCCATAAGGACCTTTTGAATGATGGTATTAATAATAATAAAAAGAAAATTTTACTCATTTCTTTGTTATACATTTGAAAATTTCCATTTACAGTTCCTAACTTTCTTAAACTTACCACCATATTGATCTTCTTCAGCACAATTAGCAGGATCATCATAAAGACCTTACAAAAAAATCAGTTTATAATTTATTTGATTTTATGTTTTCTTAATAAGCTTACCTCCATCGGTTTTGGAATGACATCTATCATCATACTCTGGACCATAATAGAGTGAGCCTCCACCAATTGAGGGATTAAATTGGTTGCAGCGACGATATTGATCACTTTCGGCTTCATAATTTGATGGATCATCATATTCAGGTGCCGGAGAGTAAATGGAACTTTGTCCTCCTTGACTGTTTTTTCGAGCAAAGCGATTACCTCTAGGCTAAATTTCAACGATAAAAAAATATAAATTTGTTTTAAGTAAAATTAAATTTCATTCTTAAAATATTGAAATATTAATCAATGTGCAATAAAGATTACATCCACAATATTTTCCCTCTCCTTGCCCGAAACAATCAATACTACCTAATACTTTTAATTAATCTCACCATTGACTGCGATCCATTGCGGGAGTGCAAATGTGCTGTAATAAAGAAATATTTTGTTGAAATATTTAATTCAGAAAGATTCTACATATATATTTTGTAATCCATATTAAGACAAATTATGTATAAATGATTAAAATCAAACTTCTTCTTATAATTTACCTGGCATTGGTACCGGTCCATTTGGTCCCATTGTTCCAACATGAGCTCCATTTTGATGTGGGAAAGTTTGGAAATTCAATGCTTTGGTTGGATCCATTTCCTCACGGAAACCGAGCAAATGGAATGTTGCATAAGGACAAATTTCATCTTCAACGCCTACAAAGAAAAAAGCAAGTTTAATAATTATGTAAATCAAATGAATAAAGAAATAAAGCTTAATTTTAATGTCTTTGGGTAATCACAATTATGAAATTGGTATAAAAGAAAAGATTATTGAAACAGCAATTAAGAGAAATTCTTTTATAAAACACTTACCTTATGTTTTTAACTTTAGATTAATGTTAGATAATGCAACTTTGAACTGACTTATATTTAAGTATGTAATTCATGAAACAATAAAAAAACTTTAATTTCTAACCTGTGTGCGAATGAAAATAATCTTGCCGATAATGTTTTGGTATAGGCGGTGGCGAACATTGCTTCAATTCTTCATAGATTGGACGTCTAAAGTCCCAAGTCGAGTTATGATTACCAATACGACCTTCTTTACAAAAATAAATTTGATCAGGCATTGAAATAATATCATAAAAATATAAACTAAATAGGTAAGTAGCTTGAAATGATATTGAGTACTTCAGTACAATGTTTAAGAAGGAATAATATTATGGAAAAAATATTTTAAAAAATTTATAAACTCAACATCGCAAAATTGTACTCGTGCACAATATTAACATATTTGTATTATAGTTTCATCTGAATATTGGAATGGTTTATCAAAAATGTTGTTCAATAATGAAATTCCATTTAATCTTAAGTCTAAGACTTTGAAAATTTTTGAATTTGTTTCTTGATTATGTTACTTATTCAGATCCAACTTTAACTTATTAAATTAATAGAATAAGATGAGCGTAAACATTTAAAGGGAGCAAATCTAAATTGATGAGTGAAAATTTAATTATTTTTTGTCAAGTTACTTATAACAGTTCCACGTTTCATTCCATGCTGAAGAGTGTTGTAACTGGTTCCTGGAACCGGTGGAAGTTTACGATTTGGTGGAGCAATATAACCAAGCTCATCACGAAGATCACGTCGTTTGTCCAAAGTAGCGGCACCTCCTGGCCCTCCCAGAGCTTGATTGTACACAACATCATCTGATAAAAGAAAATAATATAATTGAAAAGTCAAACAAAACTAAAAGAATTGAAAGTTTTCGTAGAGAGTATTAGATATGACACATAGATAAATTTATTTAAAGCTTCCTCCATCTTCCTTAACATACAGTAAACATCTTTGGAGTTTCGAGAGGAATCTGGACCGCGTCTTCTGTTGTATGCGACGCATATGACCAATATTCCTACAGCAAGCACAATGACGGTTGTAATGAATGGAACTACAACATTCAAGTTTAGCCAGCTTGGTATCCAAGGAATCTTTGAGTAAACACCGGGATAGTTTCCATCCACAGGAGCAATTGTTGCTAAAGTTGTGGGAGAAAAAAATAGTTAATTTCAGGTTTTTTTTCTACCAACCTTTCTCGTGGTGGCCCTTGCTTCTTAGAATGCAAAGCACAATTATTGCAATAATTACAACAAGAATGGCTGCTACGAAAGGAACTACTAAATTTAGGTTTGCCAAGATGATCCGCAACGCATCTTCTGCAGTTAGTTCGGGGATTCCATTTGATGGTGCAATTGTCCCTGAAACAACCAGACAAAATTTAAACGTGTAATGAGAATGCTACGAGTCAAAGTCAGTGATGATGTTAATTAAAGAAGAATATAAAAGATTTCTTCATGATTTTCATATGTACATATATGATACCTATTTCTTTGCTTGTTTATATTTTAAATTCATTAAATTCATTATAATTTTTTACTGCTCCTGTTAATATGTTTCATTATGAAGAAATAAAAAATATTGACATTTTGACTCACGAACAGTTTAAAGAAATTAAAGGTAAAAAAGAAATGGTTGTTTCAGAGACGTTTTTAAGCACCGAGAAACTTTATTGAAAAGGACTGCATTTTGTAACTGAGTTTTGAAATTAATTTTTACATATAAAAATTATAATTTGTTAAATGAAAATATAATTATTGTGCATCACACTTCGAGTCTTGATTCTCGAGCGACCAAATTATAAATTGAAATGAAACATTTTTGTACATTAAAAATTATCTTCACATATGAATAAAAAATAAAAAAAATGACAAAATTGATCTAACTTTTACTGATATCGGTGCGCAGACTAACAAATAATAAAATTTATTGTAATTTAGTTCACTCACATAAAAAGAATAAGAAGCAAAATTTCTTAATTTCAAACATCACATTGAAAAAAGCATAAAACAATTAAATCAAAGACCGATAATAAAATTTCCTTATGAACTTAAAATCATTAGTTCGGAAATATTTTCAAAAAGCTTAGGTTTAAAAAATAATTTCTATAATTAAAACCAATTTTGAAAAGATGTTTTAAAAATTAATCATCTTGCTACTCCTACAACATAAATAATAATAAAATTGTTTTATAATTATAGCATGCTACGAATTGTGTTTAATACTTATTTGTGATAAAACTCTTACCTCCATCTGATTTTAATGTCGCAAATTCATATTCAGCAACTGTAAAGCCTGCATTGTTATGTGCGGTCACTCTCAACATATACCAAGATGCAGCTTCAAGATCGAGGACAACAAAGTTGCCGCCAGGTTTAACATTATTTGAAATTTGATTCCATTCGGATTGATCCCTGAGAGGAATTCATTTAAATTAATTAAATATTTAATGCAAATCGATCTTAAATAGAAAAATTACTTTTTGCGATGTTCAACCACGAAATGACTCATGCGGCAACCTCCGTCTTTCCATGTTGGTAAATGGAGTGTGACTGAACTGGGAGATACTTGAATAAATCTCGATTTTTCTGGCAAAATTGGTTTTGATCCTTTGGTTCGAAGATTCAAGATATCCGATTGTTCTCCAGCTCCGATATTGTTGTAAGCTGTTGCATAAACCTGATATCTTGATCCACAGTACAAGTTTTCAATCGTGTGCTTTTGAGCTTCAACTGCTACGTCAGCAGTTTCCCATTCACCAAATTCGGGCTTGTAGTACAATGTATAACCATGTAATGGAGCTGAATCTACTTCATTTTTCTTCAACTTAACAGTAATTGAGTCAGTTGTTGTTGCTCCTACCATAACTTGTGGAGACATTGGTGGAGCTAGAAGATGTTCCATTATAAATTATAATTATTTATTAGTGACTCTTTCACACTTACCTAAAATGACTAATTTGTGAGTGATTGAATCCTTTGCAATAGAGTTTTCAGCTGTGCAAGTATATTCACCAGCATCTTGTCTGATTACTTCTCGAATGTAAAGTGACCCCTCTGGTAATTGTCGAATTCTATCATTTGGCTGAAAATCGACTCCTTTGATTCGCCATGAAATATCTGGTGTTGGGGATCCGACAGCCAAGCAAGGCAATTTTGCATCTTCCTTAAATGTCGCTGTAAATGTGTCATCAAACGAAGCAATTTTCGCTGGAACTTTTTCATTTGGAGTTGCACTTATACGTTCAGATACTTGTCCTTCGCCAATTTGTGTTATTGCCGATACCCAAAATTCGTAAGGGTTTTGAGTCAAACCTGAAGCTTCATAGCTCATTTGATTAGCTGGGATTTCAAATTCCTTATTTTCCTTTTCAGCTCTTGATTTCATGTATACTTTGTATTTGGTAATGATACCGTTTGGTTGCGCTGGTGGTCTCCATGATACCAAAATTGCTTCATTTGACATGACTAAAGCTTTTACGGCTGTTGGAGCTTCGGGTGTATCTTGATCTGTTTGACAATGTATCGGAGCACTACGAACGCCATCACCGCCATTAGTTGTAGCAAGCACTTGAATCGTATAGTTTGTATATTTTTTTAAACCATGAAGAACTGTGTCACTTGATGAAGTCTTTTTATAATCTTTGCTTTTATCATCAAACCAAATATCTGATGGTGCGTATACAACTTTGTATCCTTTAATTACGCCATTTGCTGATTCTAAAGGAGGCGACACCCAAGATACTCTTATTGTTTGACTTGTCAATGTTGTACAAGATGTATCGCTTGGCGGTTGATCTGGAATTCCTTCTGCTGTGTATTGCTTTTCTTCGTCACTTAATGGACCAGCTCCAAGTTTGTTAAATGCCTGAATTACAAAAGAATATTGAGTATATGTCTTCAGGTTAGTAATTTCTAGTGATTGTTCTTTAGTGTCTCCTGAGTCTGGCTTGAAAGTTACAGTCTCAAAGATGTACGATGAATTTGATGAGGTTTGTTTATATCCAACATAATATCCTTGAATGTCACCATTCCAATCACCACGTAGTGGAGGCTTCCAACGAATTTTCAGTGCTGTTTGGCTTATTGGATCTATGGCAATTGATTGCGGCTTTCCACTAGGTATTTCTTCGGCTGTAATGATGGTAACGACATCTGAAGAGTCTGACACGCCTATGTCATTTTCTGCAACAATTCTGATGTTGTATGTTGTAGCTGGTACGAGCTTCTGAACTTGTGCTTCTGTCGTATCGCCTGGAACAATAACTCGATCAATATCCGCATCCCATGTACCTCTGGATCGCTTGAATTCAATTATGTATCGCTTCAAAGGAGAATGCCCATCATAAGGTTTATTCCAGCTTAATTGAATAGAACGTCCAGATTTATCGAGAACTTTCATTCCATATGGCATTTCAGGAATCTCTTGTATAATCATATTAATGCTAGTATCATCACTTCCAAAGGCATTTGTAGCCACACACGTGAATAATGCAGTGTCAGCTCTTTCAGTACGTTTGATAGATAAACTTGACATTACACCATTTGGCAGAATTTCTTCCCGAATTGTAAAGCGTGGATCTGATTTCGAATCCAAACGGATGTTGTCCATATTCCATAGAATTCCAATGGGTTTTTCTCCTTTAGCTTCACATTGAAGAACAGCAGGTTCTCCACGCCTTGCAGTTTGATTTCTCAACTTTTCAGTGAATTCAGGAGGTGCTTGAACATTAACCAGAATAACTGCTGAAAGCCCTGATCCAATACCATTAGTAGCTTCACAAAGATAGTATCCTTCGTTATTTTTTTGGATGTTTTCTATTATTAAGTTTCCATCCTCAATACGAACGGATGAATCGTTTTTCCTTAAATCCTTGTATTCGCCGGGTTTGTCACCTAATATAAGATAATATAACATAAGAATTCATAAATTATTTAAATATTACACGCTTAATTATTCAAATCTTACCAACAGCCATTTTCCATGATACTTGTGGCTTCGGGAAACCATCAGCTTTACATTCAACCTTTGCATTTGAGCCTTGTGCAAATGCTTTGTCAGTTGGTTCAAGAATCCAACGAGGTGGTACTGTTTATAGTTTTGATATGAAAAATATTAGAATGCGAAACAGGACAGTTTGAAAGGCATGCAAAATCATAAGTCTAATATATATGCTTTCTATAGGAAAGGAAAGGAATCGAAAAAAGGTTAAAATCATAAAAAAAGTCAATTTGAGTCACTAAAAGATAAGTTCATTTCTTAATTGTAGGGAACTTTCTTTAC
Source organism: Clunio marinus (assembly GCA_900005825.1). NCBI lineage: Eukaryota > Metazoa > Arthropoda > Insecta > Diptera > Chironomidae > Clunio > Clunio marinus. The sequence goes on along the minus strand of CVRI01000074.1, from coordinate 1,353,850 downwards.
TTTTTGTGATTCACATGCAAAGTTTTAAATCGCTACTGGAATCAATAATAAGTATAAAAATGATTTGAATTTATTTTTCGGCGCGTAAATATAATAAATAATAAGTATAATAAATAGTATCAGTACTGAAGGAAACGTTCTGATGATGACAGCATTGCTGTCGAAATAATTATTAAGTAAGTTAAATGTTATGTAAAAAGTTTAAAAGTGTTTTCGCGTTCTCTACTCGTTATTTGTTTTAATTAGTATAAAAATAGTTGGAAAATTGCATGAGAATATAATTCCAGGAAAGATTTAATATATTTTTTCAAGAAATCGGCATGTTTCTAAAATTATTTTTAATTCAATAGAAATTTAAAATAGTTTTCCGTTGCAAAATTGATGGAAACGATTTAATTTTTCTATTCAAAATAGTTTTAGCAACAAAAAAATATCTTCTCAGCATATTCTTTCAATATTGATAAAAATTTTCTGAATTTTTACATTTAATCATTTTTCAATTAAATAAATCAATGAATAAACTGCTAAGATTTTTTTTATATTATAAAAGGGAAAGGAATAACTACATAGCTTCTTCAGAATTTTGCAATTTGTTTCCCCTTTCAATTGTGGAATCTGTTTTTTGATTTCAAAATAAAAGTTCAACTCAACATCATTGTCCATTTTCTAAAGGGAGTCAGAATTCTCATCGATGAATATCTACATTTTTTTTTACATTAACTCTTTCCTATGTGGAAATCAAATATGTCTCCTTCATTTTCAAGCTTAATAAGTAGTTTAGCCAAAGTCTACGTATGAATATTTCGTAATATATAGACATATAATATAAAATATACATATAGGTGTGAACAGTATGTTAAGCTTAGAAACATATCAAGTACATAGATTATACATAACGCATAATATCACTAGAAAAGCTTTTAATTGAGAGCATGCAAAAAAAGCATAACTTCTTGCTAGCCCTTTAAAGACTGTGATAAATATAATATTATATATTAATATACTTTTGTTAGAAAAGTGGTCACTTGAAAGTTACTTTTTTAATCCCATTATAATATACTCATTGAAAGTTTATGAATTTGGTTCAAAATGGAAAAAAAAAACTAAAATAGGTAATTCATAGTCAAGTAATTTAAATGAAGGAACTTTCTTTTAATGAGATTTCACTTGATATTTATTACACAATTCATCAGTTGAATACTTCTCTGTTAATTTTTACTTCTTAAGATCCTCTGTATATTGCTTTAAATGAATATTAGACAACTCATGATAAGACTCAAAGTCATTACAAAACTTATATTTGTTGAATGCATTAAAACAGGGATTGGAATTGATCTTTACAGGCAACTTAACAACAAACATAGGAATGTTTCTATCTAGACATTTTTGAAGTGTGCCTGTAGACACAAACTTAAAGTAATTTATTATTACGGAGTGGAAACCCAGTACTTAACGTTTAAGAATAAACTGATGGAATTATATTTAACCATGCAAATGATTCTTTACTTCAGGGAAAATTAAGAGTTTTGAATGATGTTAAACAAATCAGATTTTTGTCAAATTGATCTTTGATTAAGGAATCTGCTCCGGAAATGTATGCGACAAACAATTTTTAAACCCCACAAACTGCAAAACTTTGAAAGGATGAGAAAAATAAGGAAGAAGAAATTTCAACCATTGATTGCAAGATATGCGCTATGCTGAACGATTCCTGCTTTATTTTTGGCATAACAAGTATAATTTCCTCTATGTCTTGCTTTCACAGTTTCTATGTTGAGAAATGACAGTTTATTTCCATTTTGGGAAACGAATATCCCATCACTCGAGCTAAGATTGTATTCATGAGGTGAATCAATACTTTCTGACAAAGTCCACCAAATAGAAATCGGCAAATCTCCCTTACTAATTGAACATGTAGCTGTCACGGATTCATCCAAATTAAATTCCTGATCCCCAAAACTAAATGGTACTATTTGTGGTAAAACTATTTAAAAAGAAATTAAATCATTCAATCAACTGCTTGAATAAGGCATTAGATTTTCCAATGGAAAAGGGAAAATTGCAAATTTTTGATTTAATTTATATTTTTAACCGTTTATAGCCAAATATGCAGTATGCTGAACAGTTCCTGCTTTGTTAGCCACAAAACATGAATAATTTCCTCTATGATGTGCCTTGACTGCATCAATGGAAAGCATGCTTGCTTTTTGGGTTGATCTTTTTATTAATAAATCGTTATCAGATGTAAGATTTAACCATACTGGATCTTTATCTTCATTGAATCTCCACCAAATCATAATTGGTAAGTCACCCTTTGATACCGAGCAAAACTGAGTGACTGAATCACCGACATTAATTTCATCTTCTCCAAAAGAAAATGGTACAATTTGAGGAAGAACTGTTAATTGTAAGTAAGATTTTTTTTAGCAAACTTCATTATTCATTTTAATTAAAACATTCTGTTGGTAAAAATTGCAAAATTCATTGTATACATTTTTAATGAGAATCAAAACAAAACTGAACTGTTTATAGCTAAATAAGCTGAATGATTGACAGATCCTCCTTTATTCGAAGCAAAACATGTATAATTTCCTCTATGTCGAGCTTTCACTGCTTCAATCGCTAGCATGCTAACTTTTTGACTTGATCGTGTTATGACAATGCCATCATTTGTGGTTAAGTTATAATTATTAATAGAATCTCCAAATTGCCACCAAATTTTTATTGGTAAATCTCCCTTACTTATGGAGCAAGTAGCAGAAATCGATTCATCAATATTGAACTCTTCTTCTCCAAATGAAAACGGGACAATTGTAGGCAGAACTTAAATAAATAATATTGCATGGATCTTTTTAAAATATGTGATTTCCTTAGAAACAAATTGCAAATAAAAGTAATGTTAATATGCTTCATATATTTTCCACACCATTTATAGCTAAATAAGCTGAGTGAGAAGTAACTCCTCCCTTATTCGAAGCAAAACAGGTATAGTTTCCTCTATGTCGAGCTTTTACTGCTTCAATTGCCAAGGTACTAACTTTTTGACTTGTTCGGGTTATGACAATGCCATCATTTGTGGTTAAATTATAAGTACCCACAGATTCTCCCTCAAATCTCCACCAAATTTTAATCGGTAAATCTCCTTTTGTGATTGAACACAATGAAGATACGGATTCATCTAAATTCAATTCTTCTTCTCCAAATGAAAATGGCGCAATTGTCGGCAGAACTTATGATAAAATTCAAATGTAATGAAAGTATTTTAAAAATTATGATCTATTCAAAACCAAAACTAAGTTTATTTTTAAATGATTTTTTAAGCATTAGAAATATTCTTTTGTTACGGTTAGGTTTAGCACCAATAAACATACGTATTTTTAAATGTTTTTTTATAATTTAAAGCACCTCATATTTACAGAAACAAATTGCAAAATCAAAGATTTGTTTTAGATGTTAAAATTTGATAATTTTCTACACCATTTATAGCTAAATACGCAGAGTGAGAAGTAACTCCTCCCTTGTTCGAGGCGAAACATGTATAATTTCCTCTATGTCGAGCTTTTACTGCTTCAATTGCTAGCATGCTAACTTTCTGGCTTGTTCGTGTTATAACAATCCCATCATTTGTTGTTAAATTATATCCATTCATAAATTCTCCATCAAATTGCCACCATATTTTAATTGGTAAATCCCCCTTTGTTATTGAGCAGACTGAACTAATAGATTCATCAAGATTCAATTCTTCTTCTCCAAACGAAAATGGCACAATTGTCGGAAGAACTAGTAAAATAATGCAATTTAACAATTTAAAAAGAGATTCCAACAAGAAGAAACAAATTGTAAAACATAAAAATGGAAGTATTTCTTATGAAATAATTGGTCGAACCATTGATCGCCAAATAAGCTGAGTGATTAGTGAAGCCTCCTTTATTTGATGCAAAACATGTATAATTCCCTCTGTGTCTAGCTTTCAAAGCTTCAATGACAAGAGTACTTGCTTTCTGACCAGATCTCGTTATAAAAATTCCATCATTTGTTGTTAAATTATAACCACCGGAAATTTCCCCATCAAATCTCCACCAAATATTAATTGGTAAATCGCCCTTTGTAACTGAGCAAACTGCAGAAATTGACTCATCGAGATTCAATTCTTCTTCTCCGAAAGAAAAAGGTACAATTGTTGGTATAACTTGAATTACATAAGGACAAAATATTCGTTGAGATTCAAAATTATTAGTAACACTATTATAAAACAGCGTCAACAATTAAAAAATTTAAATAAGGAAACAAATTGCTCAGAAAAATTTGATAAAGTAATTTATGTGAACCGTTAATGGCGAGGTAAGTTGAATGATGAGTGAATCCTCCCTTATTGGAAGCAAAACATGTATAATTTCCCCGATGTCTCGCTTTCACTGCTTCAATAGATAAAGTACTGATTTTTTGATTTGTTCGAGTTATAACAATCCCATCATTTGTCGTTAAATTGTAAATTCCAATTGGATCATTGGCACCAAATTGCCACCAAATTTTAATAGGCAAATCGCCCTTGGTTATTGAGCAAGTAGCAGAAATAGATTCATCAATGTTCAATTCTTCTTCTCCAAATGAAAACGGGACAATTGTAGGCAGAACTTATTTGAAACAAATAAATCATATTTTATTTAAAAAATAAAACAAATTGCAACGTCTTAATTTTATAATAAGAACAATCATATATTATGTTAAAACTTTTATGATCGGACCATTTATAGCAAGATATGCTGAATGATTTGTGAAACCCCCATTGTTTGACGCGAAACAAGTATAATTTCCTCTGTGTCTAGCTTTGACAGCTTCAATAACAAGAGTGCTAGCTTTTTGCCCGGTTCTCATTAAAACAATCCCGTCGCCTGTTGTTAAGTTGTATGTGTGACCCTGATCGCCATCAAAATGCCACCAGATGTTTATTGGAATGTCTCCTTTAGTAATTGAACACGAAACTATGACAGATTCATCGAGATTCAATTCTTCTTCGCCGAACGAAAACGGAACAATCGTTGGTATGACTTAAATTATATAAGAAATTGGTGAATTTCAATAACCTACTACTGATTATCTTGACGAAAGAAGGAATTGTTAACTATTAAGATTTTATTCATGTCTTTACCAATTGTCAGGAAACAAATTGCAAAGATAGAACTTCAAAAAATGTTTTATAAGAACCATTAATAGCGAGATATGTTGAATGATTTGAGTATCCTCCTCTATTAGAAGCAAAACATGTATAATTCCCGCTATGTCGAGCTTTCACTGCTTCAATTACAAGTGCACTAACTTTTTGACTCATTCGAGTTATAACAATACCATCATTTGTAGTTAAATTGTAAGTGCCGACTAGAGCACTACTAAATTGCCACCAAATTTTAATTGGTAAATCGCCTTTAGTTATAGAACACATAGCGGAGATTGATTCATCAAGATTGAACTCTTCTTCCCCGAAGGAAAATGGCACGATTATAGGTAGAACTTATTTCAAATAAAAGACATAAAAAAGTTATGAAACATTTTGCAACATTTAAAACATTCTGAATTAGAGCAGTGATAAGAGTAGCAGGGAGTAAGATAATAATTAATAATGTTGGACAATTTATATAAATAGACCATTTATAGCAAGATATGCTGTATGATTTGTGAAACCCCCATTGTTTGACGCGATACAAGTATAATTTCCTCTGTGTCTAGCTTTGACAGCTTCAATAACAAGAGTGCTAGCTTTTTGTCCGGTTCTCATTAAAACAATCCCGTCGCTTGTTGTTAAGTTGTAAGTATGACCCTGATCGCCATCAAAACGCCACCAAATGTTCATTGGGACGTCTCCTTTACTTACTGCACACGAAGCTATGATTGATTCGTCGAGATTCAATTCTTCTTCTCCAAACGAAAATGGCACAATTGTCGGAAGAACTAGTAAAATAATGCAATTTAATGGTTTAAAAGGACATTCCAACAAGAAGAAACAAATTGTAAAACATAAAAATGGAAGTATTTCTTATGAAATAATTGGTCGAACCATTGATCGCCAAATAAGCTGAGTGATTAGTGAAGCCTCCTTTATTTGATGCAAAACATGTATAATTCCCTCTGTGTCTAGCTTTCAAAGCTTCAATGACAAGAGTATTTGCTTTCTGACCAGATCTCGTTATAAAAATTCCATCATTTGTTGTTAAATTATAACCACCGGAAATTTCCCCATCAAATCTCCACCAAATATTAATTGGTAAATCGCCCTTTGTAACTGAACATGTTGCAGAAACTGATTCA
>CVRI01000074.1:1300204-1347391 GCA_900005825.1 Clunio marinus | reverse complement strand
AAAATTCCAACACGTATTTTTTTTTTCGGTGAAAAATATAATTTTAAGGCCTAAAAATTAGTAAATTGGGTGTCCAAATTAGATATTACCCACAAACGATCGTTCACCAGATTCGATTCAATACTCTAAATTGTAACCACCGGAAATTTCCCCATCAAATCTCCACCAAATATTAATTGGTAAATCGCCCTTTGTAACTGAACATGTTGCAGAAACTGATTCATCGAGATTCAATTCTTCTTCTCCGAAAGAAAATGGTAAAATTGTCGGAAGAACTATTTATAGTTGAATAAAAGCTTTCATGAGAAACAAATTACAGATTCTTTTTGCACAGTTATTAACTAATATTTAAAATATAAGTAGTATGGATATAATCATACTAATACATGAAAACTTATATTGTTACTATATCCAACCATTAATAAATAAATACGCTGAATGATGAGAGGATCCTCCCTTATTTGAAGCAAAACATGTATAATTTCCTCTATGTCTAGCTTTCACTGCTTCAATCGCCAACATACTAACTTTTTGACTTGTGCGTGTTATAACAATCCCATCATTTGTAGTTAAATTATAAGTACCGACAGATTCACTGACAAACTGCCACCATATCTTAATAGGCAAATCCCCTTTTGTGATGGAACACATAGCAGATATCGATTCATCAAGGTTTAATTCCTCTTCCCCAAAGGAAAATGGAACTATTGCAGGAAGAACTTAAAAAACCGGATTTTTAAATAAATTTAGAGGAAACAAATTGCTACAGTATATTATTTTAAATATTCAATTCTTAGAATAACCGTTAATTGCTAACGAAGTATTATACTGCGTTACTCCTCCTTTATTCTGAGCAAGGCATGTGTACGTTCCTCTATGTCTTGCTTTTACAGCCTCAATTGACAAAAGGGAAACTTTTTGGCTAGTTCTTGTTATTACAACTTCATCATTTGAAGTTAAGTTGAGAGAAATGTTGCTATTGATTTCACTAAAACGCCACCATATTGTTATAGGTAAATCGCCTTTAGTTATAGCACACGTGAATGTAACCGAATCATCTAGGTTTAATTTTTCATCGCCCAAGTTAAAAGGTGAAATAACTGGTGGAGCTTATAAAAATTAAACAAGGACATTTTAAGAATCAAATGGTTAATTAATCAAATTAACCTATACATATTTCTTTGGTAGATAAAATAGAAGCATTCAATTCCAACACACTAAGTTGTTTGGGGTAAAATGAATATAAAATAAAAGCTATATTTTATTTTTATTTTTAAGATAAAAAGACTACCTAGGCGATGAGAGAATGGTCTTAAGATTATGCATGTGTAAAAATGAATTCAGGGTAAACAAACTGCAGATACTGAAGCCTTTGTTGAAACTTATAATAATTTCTATATTTCACCGTTGATTTTCAGTTGAGCAGAGTATTGAACAATGCCTCCTTTATTTGAGGCGAAACAAGTGTAATTTCCTCTATGTCTTCTTTGTACTGATTCGATATTTAATACACTTAATTTGTTTCCAGATTTTGTAATTACAATCCCATCGTTTGTTGAAATATTTCTGAGAATCATTTCATTGTCATCAGAAAGAGACCACCAAATTTTAATGGGAACATCTCCTTTAGTAACAATACAAGTAGCTGCTACAGCTTCATCAAGATTTACATCTTCTTCACCAAAAGTGAATGGATTTATTTGTGGTAAGACTATGACAAACAAATGAAATTATTAATTGGAAAGCGATTTTTTATAGACTCAAATTGAAGAAAAAATTTGCAAAATTCCGAAAAATTTTAGTTTAAAAATTCAGACCCCTAGAGTGGCGAAATTAATTGATTCTAACCACTGTAAATAAATTGAAATTAAAAATGATTCAAACCCTTTATTGCTAAATATGTCATGTGGGACATTTCTCCCGCCTTATTTTTGGCGTGGCATGTATAATTTCCCCTGTGGCGAGCTTTCACTGCATCAATATTGAGCATTGAAATTTTCCTACTTGATTTTGAAATTATGATTCCGTCACTTGTAGTTAAATTTACAGTTTGATTATTACGACCATTGTTAAAAGACCACCAGATATCAATTGGTAAGTCTCCTTTTGTAACGATACATGTAGCTGCCACAGTTTCATCAGGATTAATTTCTTCTTCCCCAAATGAAAAAGGATTGATTTGAGGCAGAACTATAAATAATGTCAACAATATATCAATAACTTTAATTTTTGGAAACTTGCAAAATTCTAAAAATAAAATATTAAACTGTTAACCATTTATAGCAAGATATGCACTATGTTGACTTATTCCCGCTTTGTTTCTAGCAAAGCATGTATAATTTCCTCTGTGATATGCCTTTACAGAATCAATATTCAAAACTGATATTTTTTGACTAGTTTTAGAAACATTTGTAGTTAAATTTTTCTTTTCACTCTTGTACTCATTGTTAAATGACCACCAAATGTCAATTGGTAAATCTCCCTTGGTAACAATACAAGTGGCTGCAACAGTTTCGTCGATATTAAGTTCTTCCTCCCCAAATGAAAACGGATTGATTTGAGGCAGTACTATACAATCGAAGTTTAATTGAAATATATACATAAATGAAAACCAGTTTGTTATTTCCAATAAAAATATTATTGAATAAATGCAAAATTCTGGAGACTCAAATTTCAATATTTTGGCAGTCTAACCATTAATAGCTAAATATGCTGTATGATGAGATCTCCCTGCCGGGTTTTTTGCATGGCAAGTATAATTTCCTCGATGTCGGGCTTTGACAGAATCAATATTCAACATTGAAATTTTTTGGTTTGTCTTTGTTATCATGATACCATCATTTGTTGTTAAATTAAGTTCCTTGTTCTGATAATAGTCGTTAAACGACCACCAAATGTTAATAGGTAAATCACCTATTGTTACTATGCAAATTGCAGCAACAGTCTCATCAAGATTAAGTTCTTTTTCACCAAAAGAAAAAGGGCTAATTTGTGGAAGCACTAGAGAGATATTCATGAACATATTAAGGATGGAAATTAAACATAAATTTAAATTATTCATATTTTTTTAAAATTTTAAATCATTCAAATTTAGAAAATAGGTTCTTTCTTTCAGATGAATTAATTTCAGGAGATTCAAATTGCAAAAAAGGTGTGCTGTCGTTAGATTGTAAAATAGAATTCAAACCATTTATTGAAAGGAATGCGCTGAATTTTGCAATTCCAGCATGATTTTCGGCGAAACATGTATAATTCCCTCTATGCAAAGATTGTGCTGATTCTATATTAAGAACACTGAGCTTAGCACTATTTCTTGTTATCATTACAAAGCTATTAGAACTTAAATTTCGATCTTCGGTTTGGCCATCGCCTGATAACATCCACCAAATTTTAATGGGTAAGTCGCCCTTATTTACAGAACATAATGTAGAAACCGATTCTTGAACATTAATTGAGCTGTCTCCAAATGTAAAAGGAATAATTTGTGGAAGTACTGTGGACAAAGAGAAATTATATCTTTGATTCACAATTAAAATTGAGGAATAGTTGCAAAATCCAAGAAGACTGTAAATCAACATTGCCAGATTCAGTCACCATTTATATGAAGAACTGCACTGTGACGTGATTCCCCTCCACGATTTTTTACAATGCAAGTGTAAGTTCCACGGTGTTTCGCTTTAGCAACTTCAATGCTAAGCATACTGATTCTCTGATTATTTCTCGTTAGTGAAATTCCGTTGTCTCTTTGCAGAAGTTCCTCAACCCCATCTGTATCCTTAAACATCCATTGTATATCCATCGGCAAATCTCCTTTGCTGGCCGTGCACATTGCCGAGACCATTTCATCAAGATTTATTTGCTCCGCACCGAAGTCAAAAGGTACAATTTGTGGCAGAACTTATTCATTATTGAAGACAATTTAATAATTTCCTCAATTTTTCCTCAATTATCGCAGTTTATCAGAATATTATATAACATTTTAAAGTGTAATAAACAAGAGTTACGAAACTTACCCATAATTTCAACTTCGAGTGATCCTCTTGCTGAATAACCTTCGATATTTTTTGCCACACATGTATATGTCGCCTGATCAGAATTTCTTTCCACATTCTCGATGATCAATGTACCGTTTGGAAATACTTTTTGCTTACGATTGATGGGAAGTACACGATTTTCTCTCTCCCAAACTACAGTTTCTATCGGATAACCAGCAACGGGGCAATTAACAATCAAAGTCTCTCCAGAAACAATAGACTTTTTCTCCATAGGTCGAACATATGGAAGTCCATGAATATTAAGCTTCGCAGAATGTGACGCAGTTCCTACTTTCGAAGATGCAACACATTTATAGAGACCACCATCTTTTGTTTGTGCTGAAGTGATATTTAGGTATGACACCACATCTCCATTCACAGTTACGTATTGACCGACTTGGAAGCGTTCGGAATTAGCAATCTTCTTTCCATCAAGTTCCCAAGCAATATCGGGCGATGGATTTCCACCAGCAATACATTTGATGAACACAGGATTATTTGGATGTAAAATTTCTTCAGAAAATGCTTGACGAATCACGGGTGGATCAACTAAACATAAATATTCGTAAAAATTTGCAATTTCAAATTATTTTAATAAATTTACATCGTCCGCCTAATTTAAGTTCTGCACTAGCTTGGGCACTTTCTTGGTCGTTTTTGATTACGCATTGATACATCCCTTTGTCTTCTTTTTTAACTGAATCGATTCTTAAAATTGCATCAGAATGATGAATGAATTTTCCATCCTTCATCCATTTCATAGTTTTGATTGGATTCCCTGAGAAATGGCAAGTAAATATAGCTGATCTTCCGAAATCAACAGTTTGAAATGCTGGCTCGATATTAGCAGAAAGTGGTGCAGTTACAGTAAGCACAGTTTCGACACTCTCTAAAAGTAACATTTAAGTAACATTTTTTTATAAATTCGTATACATAAATAAATAATAACAAACCTCCTCCTACAGAATTGTTAACCACACAAAGGTATTTTCCAGAGTCTTCGACCAGAGCGTTCTGAATGATAAGTGTTCCTGAGACTTGTTTTATGCGTTCTCCTAATGGAACTGGAGATTTTCGAGAAGTGCCGTCGATAAATTTGTACCATCTGTCATAGTAGAAAAAGTATTAAAATATTGCTTTCTGGTTGAAATCATAAAAATTTTATAAGTTCAACGGCAAGAGGAATGGAAGTATTTGGAACCTTATACAACAGACAACATGACTCCTTCAACAAAAAACCACAAGAGCGAATCAACAAATGTAAACTCTGAATAACTAGATTTATAAGTCAAGTTGAAATAAGGACACAAACCAAATAAAAAATGAGAAGACAACGTTCATCGCATCGTAAGTTTACCTGAATGAAGGTACTGGAAAGGATTGACCCAAACACAAAATAGAAATGGGTTGATTGGATGCTACTTTTAATTCTTGAAGCCTATCTCCAGTAAGTTTTGGGGCTACTGAGCCAATCGGTTCTGTAAATTGATTTAGTTTTATTTTAGAAAGCTATTCTATAGTTTGGTCAATATCTTAAATGAAGAAAGAAGAGACAAACAATCGAAAGTTTTCCATTAAAAATTCTCTCCTTTTTTGAAATTAGAACTGCAAAACCATTAACGCACGAATATTAATAAACAATGAACGATCAGAATTTGATCAGAATTTAATTGTAAGACACATTGTTAAAAACAAACTTAGCACAACGTATAAATGTTAATGAACCAATACAGCACGATTTTTCGACTTTTGAGAGTTTATGCATTTAACCTTTACCTAAATAATGGAACTGGGAATGACTGGCCTAAGCACAACATTGAAATCGACTCATTTATCCTTGAAATTTTTTCTTGAAGTCTCCCACCACTTAGTTTTGGTGCAACTGAGCCAACAGGTTCTATATGAATTTATGGAATAATTAAAATGTGTGTATTCGTTATCATTATGAATTTTTCAAAATCTTTTCTTTTCAAGAAAGGGAGAGAGAAACACACAAGTACAAATTTCCTTAATTAAATTTTTCTTCTGTCATGAATCAATTCACGAAACATTTTGGGAATTTTCTATAATAATATCTAGAAGTGCAAATACCTAAATAAAGGTGAAGGGTAGCCTTGAGCCTTGCACGATAATTCAAATGGAATACCTTCACTCCTTGAAATTGAAATGCTTTTCATATCATTTGAAAACGTTGGAGCTTTAAATCCAACTGGTTCTGAAAATTTCAAAAGGAAAAAAGTTATTTATGTTTACCTAAAAACGGGGACGGGGAATGCTTGAGCTTGACATAATAGGCTGAAATATGAATGTTGTTCTCGCTCAAAGTGACTGATTTTTGAGTCAGAAGAAAATACTGGAGCTTTAAATCCTACTGGCTCTGCGACAATAAAAAAACCAAGTTATGGATCAGCGTTTTAAAACACACTGATTTACAATATCTATAATACTTATTACTTGTAAAGGATTCGCTCACTTATAATAATTTAACATACATGTACATTTTAATCATGATTAGAAAAGGAAAGATATCAACCAGACCCTAAACTCCAAAAAGAATGTCTTATGTAGATAATTTTTCATACCTAACCAATGGAACTGGAAAAGCTTGTGCTTGGCAAAGTAACGTGGTTGCTGAACCAACAGTGCGTTCAAAAATACTTCCTTTAGACTCTGAACTGAAAACCGGTGCTTTTAGACCAACTGGTTCTAATGAAATGAAAATTTTCAACGGACAAAAATCATTTCCTCATGAGAAACATTCCAACATCAAAACCGGAAAAAAATTATCTTTTTTTTGTTTAAAGGACTTCTATGAATTCCAAATCATTTTACCGAAAAATGGGTGCCGGGTAGCCTTGGGCTGGGCAAAGGATAGAGACTGAAGTTCCATTCAAGTGACTAATTGGTCTTGTGTCAATTGAAGACAGTTTCGGAGAAGTTGATGAGATTGGTTCTGATAAATTATTTTCAAAAGAGTTATATTTTCAATTAAATAAAAAAACATTAAATTTATTTTGGTTCATAAGAATGCAAGACGTTGAGATATTTGAGTGTACGTCAAAAAAATTTTTAGAAGATAAGAAAGCCAATTTAAAAGAACTGATCAATTCTTATAACAAAATTTAAACGATCAAAGTTTACACCAACCTAAATACTGGCATTGGATATGCTTGAGCTGGACACAAAAGGGTCATTATTTTGCCAGATTCACCTTTCAAAGATTTTAAGTTGTCTCCAACGTTTATCTTAGGACTTACAGATCCAATTGGTTCTAAATCAAAGTTCAAAAGTCTCATCAACTTTTCATCAAAAACTATGCATCAACTTAGAAAATGTAACTTCAATAAAGCAAATTCATAATCTGCTTTCATATATAGATTATTTTTACCTAAATACTGGAGTTGGAAATGCTTGGGCGGGGCACAAAAGACTTAATGATTGACCGGCTTCTTTTTTGAATATTGTGCCGTCGCCCATGTCAACTTTTGGACGAACCCATCCTACTGGTTCTTTTTAGAAAAACTTACAATTATTTTTTCAAAGCAATGACGAAAAATGTTGTTATTGTCTTAGCAGTAGCATTGAAGGGAGGTTCATGAGCACACAAGAAACTAATATAGAAAAAAAATTCAACGTGACACTTTACTGAAATCCTAACACGAGCCAAAAGAATATTCAACGAGAGCTCTAGAGAGAAAAAAATGCAACTTTAATATTGTCATAGGAAAAAATACCTAAAAATGGGTGTTGGAAAAGATTGTGCTGGGCATAATAAGCTCAGTGTACGTGAAACTTCTCCTCGTAAAATATTAAGCTCGTCGGCTGCATTTACTTTTGGGCTCACAGACCCAACAGGTTCTATATAAATAGAAGGTGTTATTTATGGAATTATTAAGACGACACAATGAGCCAAAAATCAAACGCCGAACATGAAGAAAATTTTCAAAACTATTGCACTTAGAACGTAGGTAATTAAATTGTTCTCCAGCGAAGAACTCCAACGTACCGAAAGATTGGAGTAGGAAATGCTTGTGCGGGGCATAAGATGTTAAATGATGTTCCAATTTTAGTTTTCAAACGTTTGAATTCATCACCAGTTTGAATTTTTGGACTAACTGAACCAACAGGTTCTAATTGAAAAAGAAGATATTTTCATATGAATTATTAGACCCTAGCTGGCGATTCAAAAAAGAACAACACGAAGATAGGGAATTTGAATCAAATATACAGATATTTTCATTTACCTAAAGATAGGAGTTGGATAAGCTTGAGATGGGCACAACATACCAATGGTTTGTTTTGAGTCACGTTGAATGACACGAGTCTTATCTACGTCATTTACTTTAGGGCTCACAGAACCAATAGGTTCTATGACAATAAAACACGAAAGGTAATTTTCTGATAAGTACAATTTATGAACGACAATGCGAGTAAAGGAAATTTCAAAAGATTTTATCCTATGCGATTTCATATTTTTCAGATTAATTGAAAATGCATACCGATAAACTGGTGTTGGATATGCTTGTGCTGGGCATAGAATACCAAGAGTTGCACCTTTTCTTGCCCATATGACTTTAATATCATCTCCAGTAGTTTTCTTTGGACTAACAGAACCAACAGGCTCTGTCACAGAAAGCAAATTTATATAGAAATTAATTCGCGCAGAATCGAAAAAGCCAACCACACACTTTTATTAATTTCTACTTAAGGAATTGTTAACGCCATTGCACATTTTATTGGACAGTTTCGAATCTTACCGAAATACTGGAGTTGGAAATGATTGTGCTGGGCACAATAAGCTAATGTTTGAATTTAAACGTTCAGACAAAATTGTGACTTGTGCATTAAGCTTAGGACCAACCGACCCTATGGGTTCTAAAATTATATTTTGAATTCAGTTTGTTTATTTGAGATTAACAATTTTATAATCAAAAAAGAAGGGAGAAAGAAGATCAACTTAGACGATAGCCATGAGAATTATATGAATCTTACCGGAAAACTGGGGTTGGAAATGATTGTGCGGGACAAACTAAGCTTAGCGAAGAACCCTTTGCTCCAAAATTTACAGATAAGCGATCAGCGATGTTTATCATGGGACCAACAGAACCAACTGGCTCTGGAATGTGTAACAAATTGTTGAAACAATTTTATTTAATGCTTGAAATATGTAGCTCAATCAAAACGCGATTCAAAATTTCACAAACTAGTTTTACATTCGAAACTGTCGTATTTGAACTCACCTGAAAACAGGTGTCGGAAATGCTTGAGCAGCACAGCTTAAAATTGTTATGTCGGTACTTTTCGTACCACTTAAATGTTTTGGATCGGAATTCCCTGCAGTAAGTTTAGGACTCACGCTTCCAACAGGCTCTAATTTTGACGATCAATATGAATATTACTTATTTTTTAAAAATGAATTCATCAATTTAGAGACAGAAGGTAAAAAATCTTGAAACGGTAAAATTTTTGCATAATTTTTCTCAGCATGGAGGCATCATATTCATCATGATTTCATTATTAATTTTTGTGAAGAGAAAATTATAAAATAGTAAAGTGTCACTTTAGAATATCTAATCAAATATCACTCATATATCTCAAGCCTTGATCCTTTGTTTAATGATTTCTTGTGTGTCTCTCCCTTCTTTTTTGAATCGCGCCTGACGTTAATAAATTTAATTTAAAAGTAAAATGTTGAAATGTTCATGCTACATTTTCCACTGATTTTTTAAAAAGTAAAATTTTATAGCAGATTAAAAAAAATGAATAAAAAATCTTTATTTGTGATCTGAAGCATAAATAAACTATTCAGTATATTTTAGTATTAGACGGGAAACTGATGCTTTGAATTTGAACAGTTTACTTTTAAATAGGATGGAAAAGAAAAGGGTTGAATTATTCTCTTAAAAATTCTAAAGAAAAAATTTGTAAAAAATTTCAGTTTTTAAATCATTCACCGACTTCACTTTTCCATCTTTCCTAATCTCTAATTATTACCTAGAATACTTCAAATTGAAAACACGATTGATTTGCATCAATTGTGTTAATTGCAATATTCGCTTCTATCAAAAAGGAAGAAAATTGTTCTTTATATATTTACAAAAAATTCACTTCATCTTAAATATTCTTACTTGCTTCAAAGTTTGACAATTAATTTTATAATAGAAAAGTAGACTCATAAAGTAAACTATCATCAAATTTTCTTACTTTTGGATGATACATATGTATATAATGTTCATTATATGACTAAGTAATATATGTATGTATGATTCCATGAAGTTGATCACTTATGCAAAAAAAATTATTTAATTTGCTTCAAATAGAAAAATTCTACTTAAATAAACAATCATTGAAGGCTTTATTGAAAGAAACGCTCAACTCTGCATACATACACATATTTTATACTGTCGACTGCTTTCGGAAGCAAACAAGAACAAATGTTTTAAAATAACACTTTCAAAAATACTTAGATACTACCTAAGAAGTTAAAAATTTTCTTTGATTTTTTGTAGCATTTACGAAGTATGACTACTAATTTTGTTACTCAGCTTAGAAACAGCTGATTGCAGAGAGAAAATCTCTAAACTGACTTTAAATCACAGTTTTTCAATACAGAGTTGTAGCTTGTTTGTTTTTCAGAAAACAGCAACAGTATTGCAATGGTTAATATCACAATTCATTAATATCTGATTTTCTTAAGAAATCGAGAAAAACATTTTACTAAAGAAAATCTGATATTTAAAGCTTTCCAAATATTTACTTCAGGCCAGGTATTTGATTGCAATTAGAACTTGAAAACTATAGACTTTACCGGAAAAGCAAGCCTGAATCAATCATATAGCTTTTTCACAACAGCTTACGGCTTATACATACTCAAGAAACAAAATATATTTATGTATACACGAAAACCGTAAAGTTTATTTAAATACCGGGCCTGCATAAATACTTATTAATTTTACTAGATATTTAGATATTAAATTTTTCCTTACCTGTGATAACGAGTCGTCCTTTGGTGGCGCTTAATCTTGTTTCTCCTGTTAGGCGATGTTTAGTCCGACATTGATAACTTTTGTAGCCATCTTCCGGCCCAACTTCTTTGATATGAAGTTCACCAGATGGAAGAACTAAATATTTTCCGTCTATCGAATTCATTTGAAAAAAGTAAGCATTAGAGTCAATCTCAAAAACAAGCAGCGACATTGGAATTTTTCGCGCAAAATATAAAATTAAAGTATGAAATCTTGTCATGTTTTCGAATGCTTGGAAAAAAAAATCATGTTAAAAAGCTATGAATTAAAAGTTTTACTTTTCAAACCTTTCTGGAATATAAATATTACTTTTTTAGAATTTGAAATCTTCAATTTACGTATGATCCAATGTCGCTTTTATAAATTGATTGATTGCAAAAGAATTAATTTGAGAAAGAATGACATAAATATCATTATGATTTTAACTCAAAATTATTCAATTTGCAATCCTTAAAATTAAGTGAAGAAGGATTTCAGGATAGAAGGTAAGTCGTGAGACTTGCGGAAAATTACTTAGTAACAGGATTGGATTTAAGGATGAAATTAAAAAGATGTTCAAAAAATCATAAAACATAAATATTTAAATTGGGGCAACTGATAAATGAAAAATTAACGTTAAATATATTTTTTGATTAAATTTTCTACCCATGGTTCCCCCTATATCGGTTCGAAATTCTTCTCCAGTTTCTTCGTCTATCCATGCATCAACAAATATAAAATCTGATATAAAACTGGGGATATGGCATTTCATAATAGCTGAATTTCCTTTTAAGACATGTTCATCCATGACGTTGAGTGAATACGAATGTGATATGACTAAAATATTTCCAGAATTCATAATATTTAATTAATTTAAAGGTCATTAAAATATGAAAAATTATTAAACTCTTTTAAGGTGTATGTAATGGGAATCAGGAACAAAATCCAGAAATTTCGAATGAATTTCGCACCATAACTATTTGATAATTCTTTGTTGTCTTGATGTGCACTTGTGTAAATATCATTTTCGCTGCTCATCCATTCTAAGATCTCTACATGATCAGCAACAAATGACGGAATCTGGCATTTAAATATAGCAGTGTTTCCTCGCATGACAAACACATCATATACTTGAACCTCAAAATATTGTCTGACAACTATTTATTTAACGTAACAGATTGAAAAAGAAAAAAAAGGAAAGCTAAGCTTAATTGTTTTTTTTATTTTAAAGTAATTGGAAAATGGATGAAGGGACTTATTTCTACCAGATCATATCGTCACTTTACCCATGTTTATGTTTGACATGCTTATTTCATGTGACTCATCATTTTCAATAATTAACCAGGAAATTATTTGAACAAAATCAGCTACAAATGATGGCAACAAGCATTTAAGAATAGCTGAGTTTCCCAACAATACAAACTCATCAATGACACGAATCTCAAATTTCTGTTGAACAACTGAAACATAAATCAATTGACTCGGATTTAAATATCATACGTAAATTAAAATAAATAAAAAAGTAAGAGATAAACGGATTGAGGCTTTAAAGAGCGTTGATTTGCTTCTAGAAACCTTTGGAATAATTTGTATAGGTGTTATTATCGGTATCCTGCCACGAATCGACTGTGACAAAATCACTTATGTAAGACGGTATTTTGCATCTCATAATTGCAGCATTTCCCCTCATAACGTATTCGTTATCAGCTTCGATTTCGTAAAATTGAATCACAGCTTTTAACGCAAAAAAGACAAACAAATACTCATAAGGATGCGTCATAAATGTTTTCAAATAAAATTATATCTAATACAAAATAAAATTACAGGAGAAGTGTTTAGGTTTCGAATTTGCCTTCGCAACATCGTTTACCGTCTTTAAAGTTTGTACTTCCACCATATTCTGCCCCATCGTCACTAACCCATGAGAGAACATGGACGAAATCAGCCACAAAAGATGGGATTAAACATTTTATGATAGCTGAATTTCCACGCATAACATATTCAGCTGGAGCAATCTCAGAATTATAACCGACGCTTACGACTTAAAAAAAACAAATTTGTACATAGTAATCATAATATTATTTAGATCCATTTAGAGTTGCTTCTGTTCTACTTATTTCTTCTTTCTTAAGATGTCGAGTTTAATGTAGATAGAAACAGAAAATAAAATTAGTAAGAAATTCATAGCTTTATCGTTAATTTAACTAATTAAATAAAGGATTCGGAAGGATAAGATAAATTAATGGAGTTTTCTTTTTCAGATTCAATAAAGTTTTGACGTATTTTATACCCTTATCGAAGTTGTTCTCTTGAGCATATCGATCTCCATTTTCGTCAATCCATTCAACGATGTGAACAAAATCGGCAACAAATGAAGGGATTGAACACTTCAGAATTGCAGAGTTGCCTCTCATTACATATTCTTTTAAAATTTCGGCTTCGTATATTAAATTAACAACTAGGAAAATAAATTAAAATTCAGATGAAAATTATTCTTGAAATTAAGTGAAATTATAACAGAAAAAAATGCCCCGTGAAAGGAACAAATTATAAATATGTTCGTTATTCCTAAAGCAGATGTACTCAAATAGATTATTCAATTGAAAATTTACATTCTACCCAAACATTTATTTAATATGGAATAAAAGGAAACATGGAAGGAATTTATGGTAGAAAAGTCAAACTTTGTCTCAATGGAGATGAAAAACAAACTACCATTGTCGAAGTTCTTTGAATGCCCATATATTTCTCCATTTTCGTCAACCCATTCAACGATATTAACAAAATCGGCAACAAATGAAGGGATAGAACACTTCAAAACTGCAGAGTTGCCTCTCATCACATATTCTTTGAAAAACTCGGCTTCATATATTAAATTAGCAACTAAGAAAAAAAAGGAAAAAAATAAAAAGATTCAAATTCAAAATAGAGACCTTTCTGATATTTTTTGTTCGTTTAATTTATTCTGAATATCGAATAAAGATATCACTTTTCGTGAGTATTCATAATGTATCCAGTTCAAAATAACTAATTAAACATTTATAAGACTATGTTAATGGAAATATTTTTTTAAAAATGAAGTAAAGGGAATATTGGAAGGATTTTTTGGAGCAAAAGGTTTCTAGATGAAGAGTAAAGAATACCCTGATCAAAGTTATTGGCACGAGTATATGTTTCTCCGTTTTCATCAATCCATTCAACAACTTGAATAAAATCAGCGACGAATGATGGAATGGAACATTTTATGATCGCTGAATTTCCTCTCATTACATATTCTTTGTAAATTTCAGCCTCGTAAATTAAATTCACCACTAAGTAGGTAGCAAAAATAAAATTTATTTATTTTTTAAAAAAGCGTGCCTATGTCAATGGATTTATATCAGGTATTAATAAAATTTGTTGTTGTAGAATGCAACAGGTGGACGAATATTTGTAGCATCAGATTTCATCTTTTTATAATAAAAATGAAAGTTGTAAATGTAGTTAGGAAGATTGGGATGATTTAAAAAGGATAATTAAAATAAATACCGCCGCTGACATCATTGTCATATTTAAAGCTTTCGCCATTTTCATCGATCCATTCAGAAACGTGAACAAAGTCAGCAACAAACGATGGAATTGTACATTTTAGAATTGCTGCATTTCCTCTCATCACATATTCTTTTCCGAGAATTTCTGGATCATATGGCTGGTTAACGACTTTGAAAGATTAAAAATATTTTGCTGATCATAATTGAACATCACGCTTCAAAATTAAAAAAGAATTTTTTCTTATAATTTTGAGCGCTTGATTCTTGCCACCTTTCAACGATGATTTTCTTAACTAAATGATAGAATAATTTCATAAGAAATTAAGGCGTTTTATGATAGGAAAAGGATTTTCTTTGAAGATTCTACTTTTTTTATACCATTTTTGATGGAGCTATCATATTTGAAAGTTTGTTCAGTTTCATCTATCCATTCAAGAACATAAACAAAGTCAGCAACAAAAGATGGAATAGTACACTTTAGAATGGCAGCATTTCCTCTCATGACGTATTCCGTTCCAAGGATTTCCGGAGCATAAGGTTGATTTATGACTTTGTTAATCAAACATAAAAACACACAAAAATTAAAATAACTTTAAGCATAATGAAGTTTTCATAACCATGGCTGATTTCCCAAATTTCCAAAAAAACGTTCAATTATTTACATTCATTTCATCCATGTTCACAGTTATTGCTTAATCACACAAATCCTTTAATTGATAATAACTAAATTGCAAACACTTCACCATAAAACTTACTTTGTTCCTATATTTTTTACATATTTTCTTACTAAATATTTTTCTGTAATACGATTTCTAATGAACAAAATCCAAATGATTGAACTCACCAGCTCTCACATTTACGTCGCGCGATATAATTTGTCCCACTTGATTTCTAGCCATACAAGCGTAAACTTGTGCATGAACTTCCTGTCGGTAATCTTCAGCTCTAAATGGAGGAAAAACTAAGTTTCCGTTTGGAAGAACTTGACGTAAGCCGGGAACATCTCCTACTGCAGTTCCATCACTTCTGATCCAGATTATTTCGGCAGGTGGTATGGCACTAGCTCGACATTCTACAACAGCTCCTGTGCTGTTTGAAAAGTCAATACGATTTTCGGGTTCTACAATAAAAAGAATAAAAAAAAGGTTTACAGTATCAGTTTTTGAATGACGATTTTTTTAAATGTACCTTTGACAAAAACTGGACCTTTCATATCCTTTTCACTGTTAGATGAAGCAGCGAGCGAGTAGCCCAAAAATAATGATAGGATAAAATAATTCAATCCCATCACAAAAGATGTTATTCACTTTTGGCTTGAAGTTGGAATTGTAGACCACAAAAGGTCTGACGATGCCTTGATCTTATGTAAGTGATTTATTCTAAAAGAAATAAATTATTTTTACTTTTCAATTAAAGTTTTTCACTTTAGTTCTATATTTTATCAAATATTTCAGAAATAGGTATATTCCGTAAAAAAATTCAAATCGGCACTGAACAACGATATGAAGCACGTTTTGTTTTTGTTTACATCTGAAGTCGCGTGTCCTTTTGTTTGAGTGAGAGAGAGAGTAAGTGAGAGAGAATTTTCGAACATAGAAGGAGATAGCATGCTTGTGCAACAAAATTAATGTTTTTCAAAAAATAAAGGAGACTATGTCATCTATGAAGATTTTATAAGCTTCATCGAATTCATTTTTCTTTTTTTCATGACAACAACTAAGTTAGGGCTTTCACGGTGCTCAATTAATAGGAAAACATTGAAATATGAAATTTTCATTCAAAATATTTTTTGCTTCAATTTTCGTTGTTATCACAAGGATTCACTATTTTTTCACACTAAACTAATTTAAAGCATATAAGAATCAATCAGAATAGAGATTTCGCTAAACTTATGACGATTCTCATTCACAATTTTAAAATCATAAAAGTATCACTTTTCTTGCTATTGTGATTAAGAATTTTTCAATAATCCTATTAATTTATGATTTCCTTGTATTTTTAAATTTGATAGGCACTTGCCTCAACAAATATTGAAGGAATGAACGTTCAGCACAAGATTTTAGTAATTATTTCTTTTTATTTAAAGTAGGAATGAAAAATTTATTTGGAATCTCCTAATTGTAAACAAAATTTGTTCGAAATCTGAACAATTTCGAATTAGAACTGTTGTTATGTTTTCAAAATTTAAAAGCTTTAGATACGTTAATTTTATTATATTATCATCTGTTGAATGTTCCATGTACATATACCTACGTCATACACATTGCGAAGGTCATTAACACTTTTTTTTTCTCCTAAATCTTTGGTATCAGTTATCAAACAAAAAATAATGAACATATAATTACATTAAAGAACTTTTACATATTAAAGCAAAATAAATAAAATTCAAGAGATCCTGAAATCAAAGAGATATGTAGTTGAAAGAACACAAATTAGTTTTATTTAAAGGCTTTGTCATCCTTTTATTGATACGTCCCATAAAATGATTAACATTTGTTATGTGACATATATTTATGTAGTGCTTTCTTATCATTTTGTTACACGCATCCGTTGATGATGATGATGATTATTATTATTAATATTGTGTTATTTTAATTACTATTATTATTTTCTTTACGCTATTAATCTTAAAAACAAAATATTTAATTCATGATAAATAGATGTGCCCTTGCCAAGTAGCCTGAAAAACGTTAGGTCACTAGCATATTACATATTTAATTCATATGTCCGTGGATGATAAATCCAATAATATATATCCAGTATCCCATTACTTATTACATTTATTTCTCTTGTGACGGTTCTTGACGAATTTCCGACTTCAATTTAACAAACTCCTTAGCAACTTCATCGTTACTTCTTTGCCACAATATACGTAGGATTGTCCAGCCAGTTTCATCTTTGGGAATACTCTTGAATAACGGTAACCAGCGAGCACACGAACGCTGAATTTATAAAGTTTAAAAATGAACTAAAGTCTATTCTTGAAATTCAGTTATAATTACCTGATCAACAATATCTTTCAGTTGAAGTACAGCAACTCCAACTAACCGATCCTCACGTGCAAAACAATAATCTCGAATACAAATATGTAATTCATAAAAATCAAGTTGATCCTCTGAAGCCGTATTGAATGCACTGAAATATATTTAATTATATAAGATTCTTAGAATGCCTTCTTCACTTATATTTAACGCTTATCTTACAAATGGAATGTTTCATTATATTTCGGTGACCAATTATTTGTTTTTGATTTAGTTGCCATTTTTCTTTTCTTATCTTGAAGATGTGGTCCAGTTAAATTTATCTCTACATAGGGTCTGAATACGACTCCCGATGGACTTGCCCATTTCAAATCATTAGCAGCAATAACTAATATAATTATGAGTATTTTGAGAATATTTTTCTTTGAATTTAGTTTTGAGTTTTGTGTATCATTTTATACCTTTTACAGTCACTTTATGTTCTCCAGAACCCGCTTGGGTAAATAGATCAACTTGAACTGAAACTTCTCCCACTACCTCGTCATCAGCATTAGTTGAGTCTAAAAATTAATAAACGATGTTAGGTAAAGACAGGAAAATGTTTTTATGAATTATGGTTGAGCCCTATTGGCGAACAATCTAGTCAAACTATGGCGAAAATAGGATATAAAATAGTTTTATAAAATTTGGTAAATGCTGCAAAATAATCATTCTATCATTTTTTTCTTTCACGTGAGGTGTTCTCATAAACATAAGAGTGCAGTCAAAAATAAAATAAGAAGCTGATTTCTATAATCTAGTAACTTATTTGACTGCTGTTATAAACTAAATAATTAACACATGCAGCGAATGTTGTTCTCCAAACAGGAATTGTCTGAGCCTCGAACTATTTTAACCTTTTTTTTGCAACTTTGCTACATTAAAAACTTCTTCAAAGTATCGACCAAAGCGAAAGAAAAATGTGGTAAACTCAAAATAATAAAAAACCTTGACTCTGAAGTTGTCCAACTCTTTGCTTAGGAGGAGGCGGCTGATTTGTATTTTCTGCATTTTCATCTTGTTCAAGACATCGTCTGCGGCGTTCTGTTTGTGGATTCAAAGGCCAGAACAAATAAAGAATTAAAGAGGAAAGATAGATGGGATATTTCAATACATAGTTTGAATTGAGATTAAGGCCATTTAAATAATGCAAATTCGAAAGGAAAGAACTTTTTTTGATCTGATCCAAGTTCATTTTCTGAAATATTACAACAAATAGATCTCTACCAACCTTCTTGAGCTGGGGTATTTTGTACACCTCTTTGAGACATGTTTGCAGCTTGAGAGGTGTTGAATGTTGTGATCAAATCATCTGTTGTTTGTGTATATAAACTAAGAGCATATCGCAAACTTTGAAGTTCGGGAGATTTTTCAAGATAAGTTTTCTTTAGTCCATTTCCACCTGCATGGAAGTATTGTTTAATTGTGTCTAAACATACATTAAGTACAGCTGTTTGACTAGACGACAAATTTTTCTCAAGCTAAAATATATATTCAAGATAAAGAGGAAAAACTCAAATTATTTCTTATGTTACTTACTTCTATAACACTAGTAAGAGTACTCTTAACATCCTGTTTTGATGATATGTGTGTTTTGAATAAACGTCCCATATCTTCTATTTTTGCATTCGCGGCAATATTCTTTGCATTGTCAGTTAAGTTTTTGAAGATGATCTGAAATAGCCCAAAACTGTTTATGTCATGTTTTCATATATTCGAAAATCTCATATTTACCGTTTTGTCATTAATTGGTGGTAGTACGATGGTTTTCTCGATGGTTCTAATCACAATCTTCCATAATTCCTTCAACAAGCGCTTTAAAACGGTTTTCTCGCAGGATTGTGCATACATTGTGAGAGAACCATCCAGAAGATCCATCAGAGGTCTGAGAACTTCGTCAGCTTCTGTAGAGCCCGCTTTTGCTTGTGGTCCATTGCCTTTGATATTAAAAAGTCGTTCACCAAGCTCTCGAACACTTTGAGATATACAAGGCTTAAGGCTGAAAGTGTTAAAAGAACAGAAATTTGATTACTTAAGTATTCTATTTCCTAACTTTGAGTCACTTTAAGCTGCTTCGAGTAGAATCATAAACTTCATATAGATTTATAAATTATCAAACCTGTTTGCAAATAGAAGAGCCAAATCATCCAAAATATTGTTTAATTGTTGCTGAAGATCTTTTAAAATATTCGCAGCATCTTCTTCTAATTTCTCTCCACCCATCGATTCAAACATTTTCTCAAGTTGGATTCTAAGTTGTTGGATGTTGTTCATTAGAACACATGCCTGGAAATTTGTAATCAAATATTCAAATATTTGATTGGAAATAGTTTCAAACAGAAATTGTCTTACAATTCTTTCGGTTTTCATTTGCTCGGGAAAGTCAACCTTCACGATTTCAACGTAGCAAAGTAATACCTTAACTACTGTCTTAGCAAAACGCCTCATGTATCGTTTCCAGATTTCTGGATCGGGACACTCAAGTTTGCTCACAACATCGAAACACTGTGAAAGTTGAGTAAAGACGTCGACAACCGAATTGGAGAAAAGTGCATGTTCACTGCTTTTAACAAACTATTGGTTGGATGGTAATTGAAATATGATTTAGTAACTAAATAAAAAGTTACCAGGAATGGCCTAGATTTTACTTACACCGTCTTTTTTGTCTCTTGCATAAGCTCCTTTGAGATACTCTAATGAAACATCGTCATTCTCATTTAACCATTGCATCACGAAAGGTTCGAACCATGCTGGATATTCAGGAACAGAGCCTTTATATGGTGGCACGTCTTTAATATGTTTGACATAGAATCGCTTGACAGCAAAGTTCAAGTTCATGTAAGCCGAAGACTCGCACAAACGATGCTGTTCATGTTCTTCCAAAGCATATTTTATGTCAACTGCCAACAAGGAAAATATTGTCGCAGCGGATTGTTGACCAACATTAAGTTCGTGGGGAAACTGATTCATTTTGGGACTGTAAACGTTACGGTCTTCTTCGATAACTGACACAAGGCACGCAATGAGCTTATGCCAGAAATCGAGTGAATCAAGTTTCGGACCCTGATCATCTGGATCGTGTTTCATCTCGCTTGGATCGACCTAAAAATGGAAACAAATTTATTGATATATTTTCTTTAACCGTAAGTATAATAATCATCTGAAAAAACCTGAAATTCTCTGCAGTAGAGTTCGTAGCAGTGTTGAAAAACGAATTGATAGGTTGATCTAAGGCAAGCTTTCACGCAATCCTTTACAACTGTACTCGCGCGAGGTGGACAAGAAAGCTCTTGCACCTGAAAAAGTGAAATACGAAATAAGTATCTCCTTAATTTATTTTCTGTGTATTCATGATTTCATTAAATGTATCCAATTTTATCTGAGTAATGTAAGTAACATATTACCTTCATGCGGAAAAATGTTATACTAGTAAGTAAGTCAACAATACATTTGAGATCTTCAAGCTTGTCGGAACATGATGCTGGAAAGATTGTTCGATAAGATGACAAATCAATTCTTAAAGAATTGTGCAGTTGATCTAGCAACTTGACGAATTTTTCTTTCTATTTTTGTACAAAAAAAATAAAAACCTTTAGAATAAATTTCTTTTCAAAGGATAACATTAAAACTTACTCCAAAGTTACTAGCAGCAAAACGATCGCTAGCAGAAACTGCACTTGAAGCAGTTGTATGTGCGTAATGAGCATTTATATTTGCCAATAAAAAACTCATGGCGTATGGTACACCTGGGCAGAGATATTTCGTAGATAGACAATGAAAATGAGTCATTGCTTGATATATTGGCTCAATTCCATAACGCATAGCGAACTCGTCAACAATTTCTTGAGGGGTGTCATCAAAATATATTTTCCATGCGTCATCACCTTTGGTTTGAGGAAGTTTCACTAATCCCATATTCTGCTCACACAGATAATGGAAAATGTTCTCATGTAAACATGTGTATTGGACATGGTACGGTGCCACCTTCTCCTCGCCTTTAATTTCAACTGATATGTGTAATCTTATTGCTCCCGAAACTGCTGATTTGTCTGTTCTTTTCTCAAGATTATACCAAACGTCCATTTCACCAGATAATGTACGTACTTCTATGATCGTTTGACCTAGAAAATCATCTGATTCACGTGTTAGCTTTTGTCTAAGTTTCGATTTGAGGTCATTGTCTTCATCCCAAACTCGCACTTTTATTCGATCAGATGAATTGTGGCATTCACTGAAATGAAAGAATGTTTACCTTGTCAATAACAAGCCTAAAAATTATAAGTCTCTCTTATTTTTATCTACTTATGCTAAAACTGAAAATTATTGAAGCAAAGAAAATTCAACTTACAAATGAAATTTTTCGTTCCACACAGGGTTAAGCTCTTGAGGCATTGTCCTTGTTCTTTTCTTAACTTTACCAACTTGAACTGTTACATAAGGATCACTTGTTCCGCTCTTGTCTTTGGCTATTAATCCTTGAGCACAAATTACTGATAAATTTGGAAAAAAGGAGAAAATTCGAAAAATTATTTATTTGAAGACATTGCATTAATTTAAACATTTGTGACTACGGAAAATACATAAACATTTAACAACTTTACATTTAGAGACCTGGAAAGCAAAAATGTAGACATGCGGATTCGAATATCAAGAATGGTAATTCTTTTTGGGAGAACATAGAAATGTAAAACTTGATATACATAGCTATGCAAAATTCTGATCATCGTTCCATAAATCATGTTTTCACTGTATTTTCTATTATTACTAATAAAAGAATATTCAGAATACATGATGATGAAGTTTGTAATAGAAAAATAGTGCGAAATAGTTATAACACGAATTCGCGATATAAAATTTACATTTAAATCGTGAATCGATGATAAAATTTAAAATTATTAAATAATAAATTTGATGCCAGAGCTTCATTGTTTTTTTGCATAAGAAATACAAATAAGCATGTGTAAATATTGGAAAATACATATTTCAGAAAAATTTCATGCATTTAAACATAAAGATTTCTCTGATTTTGATTTTGTATATAAATTTTCAATCATGATCAGTCATTCTATTTAAATTTTCATCAAGAATCTGTCAGTGAAGATCACAAAATCTGGATTAAAATCAAAAAAAACTTTAATTAAGAAGTCAAAACATTTAATAAAATTTGCTTAGTTATGTTGCTGCTTATCTACATGCAAATCATTTCTAATTTTTTTTTCATATTCTATTAATTTTCAACTTCTAACATCCAAGTGTAAGACAAATTTCAACATAACTAACAACTATGATAATAAATTAATGTGTCATACTGGTGCGTAAAATCATATATACATAGACTGGACTTTTAAGCACCACTTCTAAGCTGAAGATTCAATATATTTACAAATAAGACATTAAGTGGAAAGATCATAATACTAATAATAATACAAATAAAGAGTTGTTAAGCATTTTGATATCAAAACTGATAAGTATGCGTGTGACTTTTTTTATTTTGAGGAAAGAAAAAAACTTTCCAAATTAATCTAAAGGCCATTTTCACGAAAAATGTATCATTAATTTTTCATAATTTAAAAACGTTCAATGGCAACGTCATCTTGTGTTTCTAAATATAGAAAACATACTTTTAATGTTATTAACATCCCAACATTAATTTTACATAAGATGACCAGATATCCTTGCATTCGAAAACCTATCTGAATAATTATTAAGACAGAGTGAATATTTAAATGAGTAATGCATAGTTAGTTACAGGTTCTATGTAAATAATTTTTAATATTTTCTGAGAGTGTTGAAAAAAACTATTCTAAAATTTAAAAAAAAGAAGAATATCAAATGAACATCATTAGCCAAAAGGATAGTTTAGAATTATTCATTCGTATTTTCAATTACGTCTTAGAGTTTTAAGTTTGAATGAACGAACATTGTGCTAAAATACGAAAATTGAATAGAGCAGCTAAATGTTTGTAAGGGAGAGATTGATTGCCAGTTTAAATTTGCCAAAATATTTATGCTAAGTATTGGTTTAGAGTGTCTTTAAAGACTCTGATGAAGTATCTAGGACTTCATTGTACCTGTTATTGACAACTTGCAGGACCATTTTGATGTTCCTTCTATTGTGGATGTTTTAGCTTGTTCAACTGTATCAATATGCGTATCTGGATCCACGCAGAAAGTCATCCTTTATGAATATTTATTTATAGATGAAAACAGAACAAAATTGTTAAAATTACTCTGAACAAAGTTTATATCCCTGAAAGTTGTAGCCCATATAAGAAGAATATTATCGCTAAATCAATGGCCAGAATGTTATAAATATCATCATTATCTCCAATAGAAACCGATATACTTTAGCTTGATACTACAAAGTGTAATCGTGATTATTTGCGAAAATGTCAATTTAATTAAATCATATAAAATTTCGGAGTATCTATTGAATAGTTGAACTTTAAATGTATTTGAATAATTATTTAACTAGATAATTCTTTTTTTCTTCAATTCAACTTATTCATAATGAATTTGACTATTTACTTATCGAAGTCATTTTTCCACTTTTACTATTGTTTTACTTTCTTTTCTCAATGATTTTCAAAATTTTCCTTATATAATTGCATTTGGATTTCAATTAGACATGAATGCTTAATGAATAGCAGGTCTGATCTTGCTAATTACATTAAAAGAAACAGGAAAAATATTACTTTTTTAATATGGCACAACATCAATTTGAACTCGTGCATCGCCTCATATTTATGCGAATAATTATAAACCAAAAAGGTTCAATATAAAAAGTGCAACAATTTACTTAGATATTAAGCCTGATAAAGCTTTAAAACACCAAATGAAACAAAATATTGTTGTTATAATAGTAATTATTATTATTATTATTATTATTATTTGTTCAAGAGTTACTCGACTCAAAAGCGTATTAAGTTTAGATCACTCTAACATGAGAACTTATATACCAAACATATTACTTATAAAAATACGTTGAAAGACGAATGAAATACAGTATCTAAACACTGAAACAATCTTCGCTACCATATGGCATTATTTATGCAAACCTGTGATGGCAATTTTTGCAGACCATTTGCTAGTGCCGTCCAGGACACTCTGAGTAACAGCTTTCATATGGCCTGAGTGGCTTTTTTCGTCGCAGCAAAATATGGCTCTGTACGTTTAAGAAAAGTTTATGAAACCACGTGTATGCACAATAACAGGAAAACATTTGAATAAACAGTATATTCCTGAGATAATTAATCCAATGTCACCATTGTATCAACTCACGAACAAACCTGATTTGCAACTAATCCTTTTTATTTGAGCTATAGCAGACTAAATAATTTATTTAGTTGTTATATTTCGCATACCTTAACAATTCAAATATTTCCGGTTTGTCACAAACACGTTGTTTCATACGTTCTTGCATAGCAGTCATAACTGATTGTGCTTTATCCTCCGCTCCATGTTTCGAGCTCTTCTCCGCAGCTCCTGCAAAACACACTAAAATTTAAAAAGTAATATCAAAAAGTTCTTTACAGACGGAGTCAGAAACTACGCCTAAGGACGACGGACCTAATTTCAAATTTATCTAAAAAATTCCAAAATTATGAACTAAAATTGACTCAAATTAAAGGTCTACAGTATTTAAGGGAATAAATTAAATACTCAGGCAATCTAAGAATATCTACATGATTTAAATAAAACACTAGTTAAATAGTTCAATAAGTCATAGCACCATACTGTAACTATAAAAAAGTTTCAGTTTTTATTCGCTTTTGTTAATTGTAACTTCTTTCATCTTCTTCACAGGATTTAAAATTATGGAACAATCTGACAGTAAGTCTAAGTATGAAGATTAGCTTAATGTCATCCTTTTTGAAGTTCTACTCTAAATTCATGTTTTAAAGTTTCACTATCGAGTTATAATTCTTATCAGTCACTTTGAGAGTTTATTGAGAGGATTGATTCATAATTAATTTTGATATGAATCAGATGTTAAGTTATTTACAATTCTTCAAAAGCTTAAGAATAAATTATTATTTATCAGATATCTAATTGAAGAAATTCTCAACGATATAAAGAAGAAATGTAATTGAAGATGATCAATTTTTTATTACTATTCTTCATTTGAATTTGATATTAATTTAAAGCAATGCAATGCGAAAGAAGACGAAGAAGTAAATTTTAACGCTGTTGTCAAGAACATCTTTTAGATTTCATTTTAAAGATCATAAAAATTTTATTAAACATAATCAGACCATAAAATAGTTTTCCATTTCCTAAAGAGTAGAAAAAGCACAACTTACTTTGTAAGCAATCTGCATTTAGAAGGTCTTTGCATTTTTCATGACACTTGACTCCACATTCCGTACAGCGAACACCCTGACGTGCAATTCCCCATAGTAGTCCTTAAAATCGCAGAAATTTTAATTAATCGAAACAAAATTTGTTAAGCAATACCAGAATATTAAATCGACGTTATCTTTACCTTCACATTCATAACAATAAGTTGGGGACGTAGCGTTATATGGTGTAAAATTGTGCGGTGTGGTTGAAGAAATTGGATAAATCAACGCTTGTAAAGATTTTTTGTAAACATGAGTTTTCTGTGAATCATTAATATCATTTGTTTCCATTAGTTTAGATGATAAATTATGAAAAATAAAATCCTGGAACTCACCAAATCTTCATCATTCAATGTTGGTCTTGGTATTGCTGATGTTAAGCCAGCGTTTCGTTTTGTAGCTGCCATTGTCTAAACAGATTATGGTCGATAAATTAAAGCGTTTCTTAAAAATTTACAGCTTCAAATTGAAATGAAATAAAATATCATTTTCTATTTGGATATTTACTACAACGCAAACTGAAACATTCAAGCATACATAGATATTCAACTTATAAAGAGAAAGTGTAAATATCGTTGTACATAAAATAAATTTAAAGTTTTAATTTGAAAATACTTAATTAGCATATCTTGGGTTGATTAAATTAAATAATTTTCCTTTAAAAATCATAGCCAAATCTTAATTTTAAAATTAAAATATTTTAAGAAGCTTTTCAGAAAATATTTAAATGAAATGTAAAATAATGTAAGATTCATTTGATTTATACCTTGAGAACCTGGATGCATCCACAATTAACAAGGGATATAGGTAACAAAGATATTTAAAGTTATTTCACAATTAACAAAGTTTTTTCGTGACATTTTCAACAGGAAGTTTTTAATCTTCATGGATTTGCGTTTGACATTTTAATTAGTAAATAAAAATAAACTTCATTGACTTACAAGCTCAGATACTAGTGGGATAGATTTTCTTCTTGGTCTGATGTCAGGCATACTATCAATGTTGCTATAAAATGGATTATCGTTAGGATTGCTCATCCCTCGAACTCCATCTCCACCTGCTCCCCCAACCTAGGAAATTAAAATATTATTAAAATTAATTATGTGGCTACATAAAATCAATTATTGAACGAGGATAAGAACCAATTAAATGTGTAAAGAAACAACAAGTTATTCACCAGAGATATACAGAAAGGCTTTTGTCATTCAGAAAAGAACGATTCAGGAAAATTAAAAGTCTCTTCATTCATAACTTTCTTATCACTTACTGTTTTCTCTTTTCCTCCTTCTTCTTCTTCCTTGATTTTCACTTGGTTAGTCATTTCCTTTCTTTCTTTTAATGTTTTTAGTAGTTTCCATTTACTATTTAATACTCCCGCACCCCCACTTGTGTCACTTATACCAGAATCTATTGTAGTCGAATCAGTTGATGTAGTTGAAGATAATTGCATGAATTTCTTCATCCTTGGCTTTTCTTCGTCAGTTTCTCTATGTTCAGTCTCTGTTGCAGCACTTGTATGGGACTGAAAGATGGCTTCGCTGGCTCCCCGATCATCATGATGGTCGGGCGGCTGCTGTAAATGCTCGAGGAGCTGCTCGTTTTTTTGAAAATTTTGAACACCTTTTTCATAACGATTGTCAGAAAATTTGGGTGATTCATCATGTTCATCATCAGATTGCGTGGGCGAATCTGGCCCAGACGTGACTCCTGACGACTGAGAATGTTTATCAAACTTTTCATCATTGATTTCAAAATCATCATACATGGGTAGTTCTGAAGACTTTTCATCTTCAGCCGATGATGATGATGGTGAAAATTTCTGAGATTTTGTTTTCCTTTTCTTCTTTTTAATCTTTCCATAAGTGGAGTCTTTCATCTCCATTTCAATTTGATTCAATTGATCCATATGGTCATCGTATTCATCATCCGAATCACGATTCCATGGCATTGATTGAATATTAGTTGCTGTCGAGAATTTGTCATAAATATTTTTGGTTTTCGTTTTTCCGCCATTACTGGCTTCGCTATTTATCGCTTCCCTTAAGGGAATTTTTTCTTTCAACTCATTTAAGACTTTTTCCATTTGAAGTTTTACAATATCATCTGGTTCAGGTTGTTGATTTTGGAATGAAGTGTCAAGTTTTATGATGTCATTAATGAGTTCATTTTTATTATCTTGTAAAATTGATTGCATATGACTGTTACGTTCCAACTCTTCAAGGTTTCTCATTTCATAATAGAAATATTCATCGTCAGTATCTATAGAATCTTCGGTACTTTGTCGACGTGATGATGATATCGTTTTATATGAATGTTGGGATTTATTATCATCGTCATCTCGAGATCCAGGAACATCCAAACTGTTACCTCGAAGATTGTTCATTTTAGTTGATCCTTCGTAACGAGGTGAAGGTATTAACTGACGACTGGGTAATGAGATCGGATCATTGTTGTTGTCTTGCTGTTTGTTTGTACCATTAACATCATTCTCATCATCGATTGAATCAACATAAATCGAATGTGTTTTTATAAGTAAATGTGATGGTTGAATTCTTTTATTATTAATAACATTTCCTTGAAGATCTTTTGGTGATCCATCTTGAAGTGTTTTATTATCAATTTGTTCAGTTCCAGAATTACTACAGGAAGTAGTAGGACTTGTTGTTGTCACAATATTTTGCTGTTGTTCATCAGACACTGAACTTTTTTTTCGAAAAATTCCAACCTTCCGACTTACAGCAAATTCCATGCTGTTACTGGAAAAGTTCATGTTGAATGAATTCTGTTCCGATGTTCCATCTTGAAGATTATCGACAGACTTCTTACGACTTAAACTCGAGGAATCGCTTAAGGGGCGTTCCGGGATTTTTTCATTGGTGTCGTTATAATCGGAATGCTTCG
Source organism: Clunio marinus (assembly GCA_900005825.1). NCBI lineage: Eukaryota > Metazoa > Arthropoda > Insecta > Diptera > Chironomidae > Clunio > Clunio marinus. The sequence goes on along the minus strand of CVRI01000074.1, from coordinate 1,318,560 downwards.
TTAATGTTTCTCCCATCGTTGCAAAAAGTGAAAGAGGTTCTTGTGCACATGTAACATTGTCATTTCTCTCATCTATCATTTCATTTTCTTCTCCATCAGAGAAAATAGAACTTGCATCAGTTTCTGTATCAGAATAACTTCTTTTATTAGAAACTGTATTCGACATTAATTGAAACGACTTGCCTTGAGACGACGAAGTTGGTTGAGTTTGATTTTCTTCATTATCCGAGTGGTAACTGAAGCTATGTCGTCGATAAACTTTAGCTTTTGTCATTATTGTTGACATTGTACTTGCCAATTGCTTTTTCTTTCCTTTCATATAATTCTTCATTGCATAAATATCCTTTTTCTTATTACCACGCACATGAGCTGGAACATCACCCGCTTTACGAGGTTTTGCAACTTCTTCATTTTCAAATCCATCATCATAAACTTCTCCAGGCAATGAATAACTTCTATGTCGTTTAGAGCTCTTCTTAAGCTTTATGCCCGGCAACCATGCGTGTACTTTATTTAAATAAGAAACTTTATCAGATTCATCACTTTTTCGAGGTGAAGCTTGATCACGATGCTGAAAATCTTGTTGCTTCTGCATATGTTGAAGATGTAATTGCTGCTGAGCATGTGCACTTTGCATGAATTCATCAAGCTGAACATTTTGAGCGTCTTGTCTTCTGTAATAAATTTTTTGATCCCTATGCGCACTTATTTTGCTTTGGTATTGAAGGTTCTCCATGTCTTTAAAATCTAAATCCGCTTTTGGTGAAGGGTAATAAACTAAATGATCAGTCAAACTCTTTTGAGTCTTAGGAATTCTTTGTTGCATTTGGTCTTGTTTCAAAGATACTTTTTGGTTGTATATAATGTTTTTTTGGCTCGACTCTTGAGCTTTATTTGTTTCATCTTGTTGAAGAATCAAATCTGGGAAGGTCTTTGAAGAATGAGAAGAAGTTTTCTTACTTACTTCCCATGATGGTTCAGAGCTATCAAAAATTGATTCATTTTCATAAATTGAACATATAGGAACATTTTTAGATAACTCTTTAATGTAGTTCAAGTTTTCTTCAGAATAAATTGCATCTGATGTTGCAGCTGCTGATATTTCAGGAAGAAACAAAGGAGTGTTGTTTTGATCTACTTGGTTCTTAAGTTGTTGGTAATGAAGGGACAATTTAACATAATCTTGATTTGACTTCAATGTTCTTATGTTTGATTTTGAAGCAAATGTGTCATATGGAAAGTTGGATGGGGAACTTGGTGACCTTTCAAAGCTTGAAAATCCTGACATTGAAGATAAGCCTGAATCACTTTTAGTATTTCGTGGTGATCTTTGGCCACTTATTTTGAAAGGCGACAAACTTTTTGCCGAAAGTGGTTCAATATCTTTCTTCATTTGTTCTTTCATGAGTAAAATATCAGCATGAAAAGGATTCCATTCTTGCTCTACATCATTAGTTTCATTCATTTCAGGCCTACAATAATAATTCAAATCTCCATTGGGAGCTGGAGGCGGTGGACTTGACGAGTTTTCGTTATCAAATTGGTCGTCCATTGTTTGCTCTTCGTACAGAAAAAGTGGCGAAGATTTTTTTTGAAGGTTCGGATGTTGCATGTGAAGCAACAGTTGCATTGAATTATGACGATCCAAAGATTTCTTAAGAGATTGAAAATATTCGTCACTGTTATATATCGAACCAGAAGTTGAAACCTTCTCGGGTTGATCGACTGAATTGAATTGCTTAAAAAATTCCATATTCTGTTTTATTTTCCTAATTAAATTTGAAAATCTCTCGTCTTCTTCCTCAATCGACATTGGTTTCTGATCCATTCCTGATGATGCAGGTGGATTTACAAGCAGGCATAAAAAATTCGTATCAAGTTTTCGAAGCTTCTGAAAATACTTGATGTCAGCTTTAACAATAGACTTTAGCTCATCAAGTTGATTTTTGCTTAGTAGATTTGTCATGTTCTCTAATTTAAGAATTTCATCAGCCAATTCATGTACAATTTGATCGTCTGACTGTTGAAGTTGTAAATGTTGCTGCTGAAGTTGTTGGTTATGCTTTTTCTTTTTAACTTTAGATTTTTTTGTAATGGATATTGAATCGCTCTTATCATCAGCTTTCGAAGCATCGTCAGTTGGTAAAGTTTCTTTCATGTCATTTCTATTATTATCTTCATTATCCTCACGAATCATGTCGAGATATGGAGGACAAACTATTCCATCTGTGGATATATTATTGAAAAGGCTTTTGTTTAACTCGCCACTGCGAAAAAAATCCGTCTCAACATTAATTTGTTCTTCATTTAAGTCTTTTATTGCCTCCATTATATTTGCTTTTTGAAAGATTCTTCCATTAATGGCACCGCTGGGATCACTTTCGAAAAAGTTCTGAAAAAATTGCGCGGAAGACTGTTGGTTGGAATTTGTTAGCAAAGATTGATATTCAGCTTCACTTTCAGATATTATCATTTTTCCATTGCCTGAAAGGTTTCTCAACTCATCCAATATAGCTTCATTTTTTAAATCTTCTAACATTTCATTGAATTCCATTTGAGTTGAGTCAACCATAGCTTCCTGTTGAAAATTTTCATTAAATGGAGCCGTTCGATTAAGGATCATTTCTTTAGGAATAATAGAAAAAAATGCAGACTTTAGTTGCCCTGCTTTTGCTTCTTTGGACTGATTATTATATAAATCCAATAAATTTGCAAGTACTGATTGTTGAGCAATTGTAAGACCTTCTAACTTTTCTATTTTCATTAACATCTCATTGTACTCTGAGTATAATAAATGCAGTTTTCGATCTGCAAATTTCAATTCTGTTTCTAATAAAGCAATACGAGTTTGTATTTTATCCATATAATCTGACACAATATAATCGGAATGTTTCTGAGCATTGACTATAGCATTAATTTGTTCTCTACTTGCAATCAAATCATCAGCAGTTTGATTATTGATAACCGACCGGAAATCAGCAAGTGAAGCATTGTGATTTGGGCCTATTTTAAATAGTTGATTATTGGTGCGTTTTTGATTAAATTGTTGATATATTTGCTGATCCATTGGATGATGCTGTTGAGGGTATTTTTGCTGTTGATGAAGCATCAGAGAAAGTTGAGCATTTCGTTCTACCAAACTTGAACACTGTTCGTTGCTTAAATCAGTTGTAGACATTGCTTTTGCTGTGGTTTTTGTAATAATGCGTCGATCTGGGAGTGGGGAGTTTGATGGCGATTCTGTGTCGGAATCTTTTCCACGATAATGCATTTTTAAATGCATTCTTTGAAGATTTGGCGATACATGCGATGAAACTGAGCGAGACTGTTCTGCCATAATTGGTTATTTAAATTTATCTCGCTTTAATTGATGGCGCCTTTAGTGCTTTTTATGATTAATTCATTTCTGATAATTTATTCATATGTTTTCATAAATTTTTTATGCAGGTATTTTTATTCTAAATAACTTTTAAAATGGCAATAGAAATATAAGAATCTGTTTTTACGTACATTATGAGAAACAAGTTATTTATTTAGAAGTTCAAAAGCTTCCAAATTAACTGTTTACTATATTCTGTTTGTAAGCACATGGGAAACATGAATAGGAATTCGACAGACTGGAAGCGCAAGCGTATCTGCTTATTATTTGGTTTCTTTCCATGGGCCTTAAAGATCTTCTGATAAAGAATTCTTTGGGGTCTTCTTTAGAAAAATATGCAGAGTATTTGATAAAGCATACTTAGAATTAATATGAAAATTGAAAACTGCTGATTAGTTATGGAGTTAATATTTTCCCTATTTCAGAGATATCTTCGTACAAGCATAAAAAAGATTTTTTTTGTTCTAGAAAATTAACTTCCAAATTATTTCCCTCATTTTACTCAAAGATATTTCTATGAATGAACACTTTTGTCCTTAAAACTATTGCGCAAGTCCAAAAAAGTCAGATATGATAATATATAGTCGTAAAAAAGAAAAACTTTTTTGATTGAAAACCAAAGACTTGAAAAAGGGAATAAAATATGAATAAATACATTAGTATAACTTCAGGCACAGACAACAAAGTCATCACTAATCTCTTTCCAACCTAATTCAATCTCATTTAATGTTAATTTTCAAGTTAGCAATTTTCCCCGATACATATAAGTATTTGAATTAATACAATAGAAGTAAAAGGATTCAAATCTTTTATATTGCCATTTCAAGTTATTTAAATTCCTTTAAATCAATAGATTCGTCTTGAACATTTGAAGACAAATATTTTAATTCGATAATTGAGTAGAACTTTTTTTTTCACCCAAAAAAGCATTCTATGATATTCGATTTTTTCCACTAATCACACAAAGCTTTCACAATTGTACATTAAATTCGGTGACTTTTAGTTGATATCTTTAATTCATACAGTTTTTTCACTTTAAATGCTATTTTACTCGTTAAATCAAATAATTCACTTAATTTTGCTGCTGTTGCCATTTTCAGGAATTCAATAAGAAAAATATTTTGGAAATATTTGTTGGAAATAAATGGAAGTGGAATGATCAAGGGAAGGGAAAATAAGGAGAAGATTTGGAAGCAATTCATTGATAACTTTTTTTATATATTTTAAGCAAGAAAACGTAATAGACTGGGTATATACTAAAATTATTTAAAGTATTTTGAAATAAACGGTGAATAACCAACTGAATCTTATACACATTTATACGTTTTACTAACTATAATATGATATTGTTGGAGCGAAGTAGCTTTGCGATAAAGAAGATCGCTTAATTTTCTCGTTCTTTCAGTTGTCGAAATTTCTTTTTTATGAGTTGTCATTTTAACGAATAAGTAAAGCACACTTTTGATGTTAGTACTTGAAAGTCTAGAAATGAATGAGCTTTAACCACATTCTTTTTATTTACAAAGCAGAGAAAGAATAAGTGCAGGAAGTTAAAATGACAGAACTATAATAGTGTTGAAACAAACACAGCGGGTATTAAAAGCAATATTTAATTATAACATTTCCCTTATCTGCTGGGTCAATGACAACTGATGTAGTTATTGAAACCCTACGCATTGCTTCTGTTCTTTTGAGTGTTAATTTTATAAAAATAAACACAAGCACAACTTCCGCAAGTTATAAATACCTATATTTAATGATTTTATTGAATGAACAAATACCTAAATATACTTTGTATTAATATAATATAAAATTTTATTTGACTCACCTGACCCTGATGAACTATTCTATTATATGCCCAATGCCATCTTTGTTTTGCAGTTCTTATCTCTCGTACTTTCTCATGTGGAACTAGCTCCGAATCACAAATTTTAACACTTTTCCTTTGTTTTGTGTCTTGGTCATACTGGTCCATTTTGTGATTTTCCTCAATTTGATTTAATTCCAAATCTTCTTCAATAACACTGTCTTGCTTCATCATCACATTTGACTTTTCAATTTCTATTGAGTTTTTATTATCACTTTCATGTTGAGAGTCATGATGCGTTTTTAGCTCCATGTCTATTTCATTGTTCAGAATCGCATCGTCTTCTAGAACGCTCAATTGTTTATTAACTAACTTTTTCGGAATTTTTGAAGGCTCCATTTCAAACTCATCATTAAATTCTTCGTCGTAATCGTGATCATTTTTTAAATTCTCATCATACATCTTATAGTAATCGTCTGCCATGCTAACTGGAGGAGTCATAGTCTTGTTCTCATTATTATCATATGGAGTTTGAGAAAAATTTCCATAAATGCTGTTGGCATTATTATTTGAATCATTATCGTTGAGCTTATTACTATTATTGCAAATTTGTGGGATATTTCGGCTGTACTCGTCAGTAGTATTAATTTTATTGTCAATTGATAGAGTTTCATACTCTTCCGCTTGGTTTTCATCATACGTCTGGTGATCCAAATAATTGTTATTTGGCGAATGAATTTCTGCAAGATATCGTGTTTCATCTTCTTCATTAAAGTAATCAGATTCCATGTATGATTCCTGAATGGAAAAAAGATAAAAAACAATTTAAAAAAAATTAAAAACTTGTAAATTGTTTCGATTTTTGATCTTTTAAAAGATAGGTACCTAATATTTTATATTTCCATCTTTTCCGTGCCGAAATAATATTATAATTGTCAATATTGATTGAAATGAAGCTAATAATTTTTTTATGTATCGGAAATTGATACGATATTATCTTATATAGTGTTAAAATGAGTTTATATTATTTCAGAAATATCTGTCCCATTTCTAAATGAAAAATATATTTATTTGAAGTTTCAGTAACTTCACCTTATGGCATTTGTTTCTTATGAAATTAAATATCTACCTTAGTGAAATTATAACACCAAATAAAATCAAAGGAAGTTTCAGAAGAAAAGTTTATGTAAACAAGGTCCATTAAAAGAAATCGCCTACTATTTACTAACCTGATCATGATCATAACACTCATTGTACTCATTTGCGTCATAGTACATTTGAGAACTTTGCTTTGTCAACTTTGAATTTGATTGGGATGAGGTTAAATTATTTTCAGCTGTGCTTTGATTTTGAATAAGTGTGTTGAATTCAGGAGTAGAATAGTTTGTGGTTTGATTCGTTGAAGTAACCACACCAAGCGCTCCTCCTGCCAAATTAGTTGCCGTTGATTTGATAGAATTAACACTACTTTCGATAACATTAAGTCCATCGCTCAAAAGCGAACCAAATCCAAATCTTGACTTTTTTTGCTCGGGTTGCATTGATGATTTTACTGATTCTAATGGCTTTCTTGAAAAATTCATATCATCTAGACTTAACAAGTTTTGTTGTTTATTGCTTGACTCATTCAAATTCGTGTTTTTCAGATCACCAGATGCAATAATGTCATTTTCTACTTCTGTATATGCATAAGCTCCAGGTGTTAAATCATTTGTCGATAAATAAATATCACTTGCTGTTTCAGGTATTGTTGACAATTTACTATTCATGTAATATGATGAAGCATCATAATCATTATGAATGTTCGAAACATCAGAATCAGTAACCATAGTTTTAGAAGCAATGTATGGAGATGTTGTTGATATTATCGAAGATGTTGTGGTAGTTGTTGATGTTGTTACTGTCAATGCTCCGTTGTCAAATGATGAAACAGACATATCATAATTATTATTATACGATGGTAAGCAATCAGGTTGTTCATAATCCTCTCGATATTCTTCTTCAAAAATCTCTTCTTCAATTGTTTGATTATAAAGTCTGGTAGCATTTAAGCTCGTTGAAGTATATGTTTTGATCTTTGAAGATCCTTCATGATAATCCATTGAAGGTAAAATCGATGTTGTTGCTGTACGAATCGATTCTGTAGCATTAATCAAACCAAATTCACCACTACTCTCATATGACGAAACGTATGCTGTTGTTAAAGCAGATTGATCAAAGGTACTATCCAATCGAGTGTTGGCATTGTAGTTATAAGTTGTTAAAGGCGGAAGTGTTGAAGAAATAGTGAAAGGTGTGTAGGTTTTTAAATCTTTTTCACTTTCCTCTGGTATTGGTGAATGTCCTAAGATACTTAATGGCATTCCCTTATTATTATAGTTAGATCCAGATAAAGAGAAAGGTAGGCTTATGTCTTTATAAGTCGTCGAATTAGAATAAGAAGTAGGAGGACATTGTATAAGATCTGGTGATAAAGATTTTTTAGCGTTTGTCACTAAAGGATAAGTATTAGCTAATGTTGATTTAAACAATGTAGAACTTTCTTCTAAGTCAGGCGTTGTTAAAGATGAAGGAAGATAACTATTGAAATTGTTGGAGTCATAACTATTATGTGAAGAACAAATTGGTTTGGATGTTGCATTTGACAAACTCTTTAGTGTGGTATCATAATATTTAGAATTAGCGAAAGTTGAATTAGACAAAGATTTATCAGGAACTAGTTGTGCAGAATATGAAGTTGATGATGGTTCTGTAGTCATAACAGAAGGTGATTGCAATGAATTTGATAATGAACTCAAAAAGCCTGCAAGGCCTGATCCAGCCGTCGTCAGTATCGATGGTTGGAGGTTTGATTTTGTTGTGGTTGATGTTGATGTCGCAACAGGACAAGGCAGTTTCTTCAGTTTCTTTGCAGACTCTCTGTATATTGGACCGTCATTCAATGATTGTTGAGTGGCATATTCTGTTGTAGAATCACATGAAAGATCTCCAAAAACGGAATCGTTCCCAATTAACGAACAATGTTGCTCGCGTTGTAGAAAACCATCATTCCAAGTTTCATTGCTGTAAAGATTTGTCTTTTATATAAAGTCAATCTTCAAATAAATAAATAAAATTACCACAGTTGATTATTATAGTTTGAAAATGAAGTGTTTTCGTATGTTGAAGGTATGATTGGTAGTGCCGCTCCTAAACGTACGTTCGGCAAACCAATATTATCACTGATAGAATGATTTAAGAAATTGTCTGAAAAGTTAACGTTCTCATGATAATTATAATTATAATTGTCATTGTAGGTCGCTTTCTTCATAACACTTTCTGGTTCTTGTGGTTCTCTTCCTAATAATGATGAGAAAAGGGATCTTTTAGAGCTTTCAGACACAATCGGTGTGTGTTTTGTACTGCCGCCCATTCCAAAGAGATATGATATATTTGATGTGGAAGGTTCTGTTTTTGGAAGACCATCAGTTTGGAAATTTTGAGAATGTGACACATTTTTTGGTATTTGATTAGGTAGCTGACGATTGTAACGTTGATTTGAAATAGGTGTCACAGGAAGACTGGCGCCCCGACTAGAATCATATGAACAGTGAAATATTAAAAGAATTATAGAAAAATAAATTTCTTGCCTTTGAGTAAGTTCATCATTAACACTTTGACTGTAGCATATTTTTTCTTGTATATATGTTGAAGGTGGCTGAGGAAGATTCTTTTTACTTCCTGTTAACATACCGTAAACATTAGAATCGCCGTTCTGCCATTTTTGATTATAACTATAATCATCATAAAATCCATCATTCAAATGGCAGCTGTAATTTTGATCACTGCAGTTATCTAAAATATCCTTGGATGAATCATCTACAAAGAATGAGTCTTGACAATCTAAAGATGATTCATTAAAGTTTTCAACACTTTTTTGATCCAATATACGATTGCTGAGAAAGAAACAAGAAAATACGTTTGAAATTCAAACGATATAATGATGCCGAACTATGTTTTGAAAATATGTTTACTTCATTGGCCGTGAGTTATAATAAAGATCTTCTTCCTCATATTCCGCTGTCGTTGCCAAATCATTTTGATAAGTCAAAGGATATCCTTGATTTTGATTATTGTAAAGATTATTGATATCATACAACTGACGTTCGTCTCTTTCATATGAGTTCTGTCTAGAATTTTCCAACGACGAATAAGGTGTTTCCAATTGATCATATTGGGTTCCATGTAGCGAAGCATTTGTACAATTGTAGTCTGTTGATGTATAGTCTCCATAACTTTTGTAGTTTTCAATGTACTGTTCGGTGTTATAATCTATATTGTTGTAGTTTATTTTATTAGTTAGTTGATCGTTATTTTGGGTATCAACATCTTTAGCAGAGAAAAATTATTTGAGTAAATATTTCTGATAGATGAAAATGAAAATTTTCTTACCGAAAGGCAATTCAAAATGTAAATCCAAAAGAATTAAGTGACCAGTAGGTTCTTTTGTACCTTGAACTTCATTATTTATGATAATTTGTTCAGCGTCAATATTATACCACTGTTCATTTTCCGTAGGATATTCATATTGAACGTAAGGTAATGTTCCTAATGGGATAAGTTGATATCCAATAGCACGATCGAGAAGAATATTTTTAGACCAAACTTCAACTAACAATGCAGTGTTAACAGAGCTTGTTTCACTTTAATTTAAAGTTCAATTTTATCAATAAGAACTGAAAAATAATTGTAAAACCTACAATAAAAAATCTTGGTTCCATTCAGGTTCTGCTCCCTTGATAGGTGCTGTGGACGTTTTAACGTTTTGAAGTTTTAATATAACATAAGTATTCAAATGAGCTGCCTGATCCCCAATAAACTTAGCACGTTTAACTTAGAGCGATATAGTGAGAAGGAAAGAAAAGCAAATTAGAATCATTTGATTAACTTTGCCCAAAAAATTATTTTTTTTCTAGTCACCTGCAACGCTCAATAGTGACATACTATTTCGGAATTTTCACATCGAAAGTAGCTGATGATACTAACTATTTAAACGTATGTTTTATTTGATTACGTTTTTAATATGTTTATATAATATTTTTGCAATATTTTAAGCTAACAAGGTAACTAATAAAGTGTCACTAAATGAGGTTTGTAAGATTTTTTGATAAAATTTTTTGATGGTTGAGAAACAAAAGCAATTTTTTGCAGTAAATCTGCTAAATATAACGAAAGAAATATGAATTACTACTTCTATATAGCTTTTATGATTGATAGTAGATAATTCCACTTTTTCACTGATTTTTTTTCGTGATTAACTTTTTTATCTAGAACTGCGCTTTAATTTTTCTAACTAAATACATTTGGTTATTAATTTCAAACTCTATATTTTATGATCTAAAATGTATCCAATTGAAATATTCACTTGAGATATTCTTTTCTTTATATTTTAAAATGAAAAAGCTTTTTAGTTATCTACATAGCGTTTTGATGTTCTCTCATTTTCGTAGAATTTTTCACACTAACACATTTGACAAATGAAAAGCCCTCTATTGAACAGAATTTAAACTTCGAAAGGAAACTTTTACATGTTTCCCTTTGAATTAATGTTGTGCTCAAAATAGCAATAAAATGAGAAGCCGATTGTTGAACTTTTTACTGGTTATACTTTTGGATAACACATCAATGATTTAAATCATGAATTATTTGATAAATTGACAAAATGAAATGAAAATAGAAGTTATGGTTAGAACAAATATCAACTCTCCTTATCTAACCATATGATTTTGTTGTTCAACACGATTATAAAAATTTTCTCTTTGCATTTGCGCATTGAAAAGAATTTATGTTTCAGATATTTTATATGATTGCCATATGAAGATCCAAACTTTACTGTTTTTAAAAAAAATCCAATTTTTTGCCGCTATATAATCTTAGATATTATATTATTGAAGCGAAATAATTTATTATACACTATGGCTGGTCCTAGAGTTTGATTCCTTTAAACATGGTTTTACATATTGTCAACAAGTATTTAAATAATAAAGCGCGAATACATCACAATGTAATTTTATGACAACAGTTTTGATATGATAAATTTCTTATGTTATTTCCGAAAGATACAATTTTATTAAATATTAAATTGCAATGAAAATCATTTTTTATATGCCTAATTATGTTTGACAACATAAATTTTGGAGAATAAATGAATTCTAGCAAAATCAAAACCATCAAATTTGGATTTTAACAATTATAAAAAACTTTTTTCAGACAAATCATCGCTACTTACCTTAAAATCTCTATCTCCATTGATAAATTGATTAAAAGGGTGTTTGTAAATTTGAATGTTGATCGAAGATTATGTATTACACTGAAAAATTGATATCTGTAACCATTAATTATGTAGTTCAAAGTAAACTTCTAACTATCAAGTTTCAATTTTTTTTCTTATTTTTTTATTTATTTCATCACCATTTCATGGGATGGGTTTATTTAAGTTTTTAGCATTTTTCATCAATAAAATCTATATAATTACCTCAACATGTATTTATAGATTTTGTTTTAATTTGCAGATTTCTAAGAAATCGTCCCTTTGAACGATGATAACCCAAGAAATTTACACCAAGCATAGAAAGAAGAAAAAAATTCAGAGGGCGAAAAGCTTACGGGTCCAGAACTTTTTTTGATGCCATTAAAATAATATTCCTTTTATAAAATGTCATTTTTTTTTAATAAACTGGTGTTGAGGAAACATTTCATTTTTTACTTTTTCGTATTTCCTATTATTAAATGATCAATATATTCTGAGGAAAAAATAAATACACTCTTCTCATACACAGTTTTGCAAGAACAACAATTAATAGTTAGATAGAACAGTGAGTATAACAAGAAATGCATGTAACATAGTAAAACATATAATCGGGACGAGAAAGTTTTTCGCCCGTTCAACTTAAATCAATAATCATTTCCATGTTCATCTTAAACTCGGTGTAAATCATTACTTTTTCCACACCCTAAATGCCAATTAGATATTTCTAGATTTTTAATAAAACATTTTCACGAGAATGATAAACTCCACTTTTACATTTTTTTTTCTTTTTTTGTAGATATTTCCTTCTTGTACGCATATTTCTTGAATGTATGTTATCTCTTTGATTTAGAGTTTTCATTTATATAATCTTATTCTTGCCTTTTCTATAGTTTTCTGTTTTGTTTTATTTTAGTCAAATTATACATGTGATGCATTTTAAAAAATTTCAATAAAAATTAGAGATTGAAACAAATTTTTTAGATCCAAAGTGAACATAAACATTCCAAATAACAGAAGGAACATGATAAATATATTTGTTATTTCATTTCTACAACTCACATTGAAAATATAATTTAATATCTTTCAACAAAAACAAGTATTTATTTTTTTTAGTTGACCTTATTAAAAAAATTGATTATATTAATTTAACTTTAATGATTAAACATATCATTATAACTTTTCGGGCGGTACCGTGATAAACGGTTTTTCATTTAATCAGCAATTTTTATTACTAAAATCAATTCATTATCTTGGCTACTCGATCATCATAGGATTACTTTCATAAATAACTGTCCATGTTTAGAAATAAAAACTGAAAGAATTGCAAAGAATATTTTTACAGCAGGTTTTCTGTTTATCTTAATTTGCAATGAATAAATAGTAGCTTTTAAAACTCAAAAATAACTAAGTTTTGCTTTTATATGCAAAATTTCTTTTAATTCATTTTCTCGGCAGGCGCCATGCGCCACATCATATCACATAATTTAAACTTTTTTTTCAATTTATAGATTTTCATTTTGTTACAAACAAAGTTTTTAATCATTTCATGATTATTATTTTTCGAAAGTTGCATAATTGTTATTTTTTGTGTCATATATCCACCGAATCAGAAAGGTACCACACACTCCCCTATTTTTAAATTCAATTTTTTATGTTTGTTAAGTATAAATATATCCTTTTTGTTTTCACGGAGACGAAAATCGTGCAAGGGACAGAAAAGAGCCTAATAATAAAGTCATCAAAATCATGGTGAGAGCTGTTGAATGATAAATTACTGAATTTATTTCTTCAACAAAAACATATTGAAAGAATTCTTATTAGAAAAAATTCATTTGTTTTCCTTTCGTTTAGTTCCTACAAATTTTAATCTAAGAAAAATCGTTCATGGATAATAGAACACATAGTTTTTCTTTCATCATAAAACTTTTTTGTGTACTCTGATGTATACATTTATTAATAAATTTAATTTTCCCATGCGCACTTGAATTTCTGAATGTTTTTTTATTTAATTTTACTCTTTACTTTTTTCATTTTGTAGTTTGAGAGGCTAAAATTTGAACAATATTTTTTTAATCTTTGAATTGTTTTTTTTTTCTGTGTTGAATTAACTACTTTAAGGTAGATTTTTTAAAGTTTCTAGTAAATGGGTTCGATTAAAATAAAATTTGTAGATGGAAAACATTTCTGAACTTAAATTTAAGGCCATGCCTTCTAATTTCTTCAATTTTCAGTGGACTAAAGTCGAATTAATAAGCCAAAGAACAAATATAAAAAAAAATAATTCATTTGAAGAACAAAACCCCGACACAATTATAATTAGGTGTTTTTCATGCAATCGAAACATCTTTATAATGTAAGCGAGAAAAATTTCCTCCAACAATTATAACTTTTGGTCATTTCCAATAAGTTCTTACCATTAAATACTTCAATCGCATTGTGTGAGCAGTTTCATCGATAGAAATTAATGACAACTGATAATATAGAAGAATAAGGTCTTTAGATGTAATTTGATGTTTCTGCTTCTAATTTATGTAGGTCAAATTAACGCAAATTTTTTATTTTTGTGAACCGCTAGCAGAATTCGGTGCCGATGATTGCACGGCTTGTGTATTATTATCGGCAGTGGTTGTTGCTGTTTCTGACATTTTTTCACAGTAATCAGTTAGTATGTCACGAAAACGCGTCCAACACTTTTCTGGAACAGTTATTGCAGTGCGGAAGTTACTTTTAACCTGAAATAAATATCATAGTGAAAATCATAGTCATAAGAAAAAGATTTTGAGTTTCTTTATACCTCACTCATTCTCATATAAATGCCCCGATTATTTTGGCCAATGTCAAAATAAAAATTTTTGTTATCGACCCTCAAGTGGCGGCCCTCAGGAAGTTCTCCCTTAAAACTTTAATCATAATTTCTTTAAATCTGTTCAACTTTTGTACCAAAATCAAAATATTTCTTTACCCGCCATCTGTCTCTCCAAATTCATCCAAAAGATCTGTTAAAGCATCTCTAAACTCGACTAAGCCCTGGGCTGGAATGGCGATTTGTGAGCGTGGACCGCCACGGGTTATGGTCTGGGACACCTAAAACAGTGTCAAAAAAATAGAAATAAAGTTTTAAATAGCTTAAATCGAATATTTAGCGAAATACTCTTAAAAAGCGGCCCCTAGCGTTTTCCTTCAAATCTAAATAGTATCGTCTGTTATCCTTCACTATACATTCCGATTTAAGTTTCCCATCTTCTGGAACGTTTTCAGGATTTGGTGGTCCTAAAAATTTTTGTTTTTCATTATAAGCATTTTTGTAAAAAAAAATTAAAAGCATATGTAATTAAAAAAATTCAATTTGGTAGTGTTGAGTTTGTTTTTTCAAATCTTTAGTTGGAGGAAAGACATAGTGAGGTGTATTCCATAATGTTATTTGAAGTTTTATTGAGCTGAAGAAGACAAGGCCTCAATAACGAAAAAAAAGTTAATTCAAATAAACTGAATTAAAGGAATGACGTGGGACTCAAAGTCGTGACATCTAGTGCCACGTGCCTTTTTGACTGCAAGTTATTTTTTAATAAATTGAAATAAAAATATATCACGTCATGATTGGATTTATGCAATTAAAAAGCTGTTAATATTCTAATCGATTGCCTCAAAAAAAATTATATATTGAGAAATGTTTGGTTTTTGCAATTTTTTTTGTGTTACCTAATGATGAATAGTAATCACTGAATGTTGACAAATGACCGCGAAAATCGGCTGCTGTTGAAAGAGCTAGAAAAATTTGAGAACGACGACCATCAGCACCAATCTAAAATAAAAATAATAAAATGGTATTGATACAAGTATTGAAGAATAAATTTATTATTCCATTACCTCAGCGACTTTGATGAAACGTCCTCTACGATTTTGTTTCACATCTAAATAAAATCGCTTGGACTGGATTTGCAAACATTTAGAGGCGAGTTCTTGCTCTGTCTGATTACTGGGCTGACCTGCTGTGAAACAATTTTAGGAAACCAATTTTTAAACCAATTTTTATTTTCTCACCTGAGTCGAAATCACCACCACCCATGTCGTCACCTTGGTAGTCCTCTGCAGCATTGAGGAGGAAGAAAAAAAAAAGACAGTGAAACTTAATTTCTTTCAACCTTCATATATGGCATTGCCATTTTAAATATTAAAAATTTAGAATTCATGGGAAATAAGTAATTGACTCGTATTTTATACTTTAAGATTCATGAACGAATTTCTTATATCCAGTATCAATGAGAGGATATTAATTCCACATATTTTTATTAAAATGAAAGGACTGAAAGCTTCATTTCTTTTACTCTTTAGAACACATAAAGTGCTTTAAGTTTGGTGTAGGGAAAATTTGTTACATTTTTGTTTTGTAATGTACAAGATTAAAAATTTATTGATTTTCTTGTTTAAGTCTCATTCCTCATCCGCTACGAGGTCGAAGCACTTTGATAAGTTTTCCACTTTTCCATATTGAAATCGATGGATTTTTTATGCGTAATTGTGTGCGTAACTTTATATGTATTGAAGTAGAACAGAGAAAGGTAGATATACGAATTTATATAAAACATTTATGAAATTTTAGAAATAATTTTATAGATAACTTTATAATCCTTTCGTTGAAAGTGAGAATATTCATTTATAAAGATACTTCTTATGCTTTAGAAATATGCACTTCACTCTTTCTAAGTTCTTCAACTTGCTATCGTAGGAATAAGAACTTATGTTTCCTCAAATTTAGACGTATCATTCCATTATATCATTTAATTTTTTACTATTAACTTCAAACTTATGCATTAATAGCAAGCTTAATGTGTATCTAGACACTGCCCACCATCAAAACTATCCATTGTCACCTTCCTTATGCCAGTCAAAATGGTTAAAATTTTCAAGAAACGTTAGTACAAAATATTTCAATCCTTTTTTCCAATCGGGCGAAAAAAATCCAAGATGGCGAATTTTCACTAACACTACGATCTACATATGGAAATAATTAAGATCATACACGAAACTACCACTAATGCAAAAAAAATTGCCACTTGTAATTTTAAAGAAAATCTTCAATGATCTGTCCCAACTTTATTATATTTCATCTTTGGTGTAAAAACTCGTGAATAATTATGCATTCCAATTGGTTTGAAGTTTATAAAATAATTAAAAACACATACTACTCTGATCTCCTTCTGAACTATCCATTTCGCCTAAAACGGGAATTTCGACCGGTCTAACCGATTATTAAAAACTACCTAAGGCCAGAGGTTCTGCAATACTATGCTACTGCTATATTGTACTCTGCTATAATGATGTTTTTCGAATTTTTATAATACAATTTTCAACTGTTTTAATAAAAGATTTGCCTATGATAAAATTTTATTTTGTAACATGCGATGATAACATGCGTTTATTAAGATAATTGAAAATATCTAATTTTTTGTTCATGAAGAAAATTTCTAAAATGCTACTACTTTAGAAAAAAATGTAATAGATTTTTCGATTTTCTTCTACGATTGTTTACAGCCAGAGTTGGATGAAAAAATTTGAAAAAATAGATCGGATCGTTGATCCAAAATTTAAAGTGATGGATCGTGGATCGGATGGTCAATTCATGGAAAAAATTAGATCGCCGATCTATTTCCGCCATGTAAATTTTCAATTTTTTCCCCTTACTAAAAAATAATTACCTACCTACCTATTCAACAGCTCCAAATTTGTAAATTTTTTACTCCTCAACATGAATTAAAATTTTGTAGTTTCAAGCACTGAAAATATTTTGTTAATATTAGATCGTCGATCCAAATTAGAGCGAAATATCGAGGAAAATCACTTTTGAAATTTTGGATCGCGGAAGGTGAAAATGAATCGGCGATCCTAAACATTCTTGGATCGCCCAACTCTGTAAATTACAGCAAACGATTTTCATGCTACTACTACAAAAAAATCTACTTGTCTAAGACTCAAACCAAAATATTATTGAAATGTTGTGGACACTCAATGAGCCGTTTGTGTACATTTTAAATGTGAGCTAAATTTTTGCGAAGGTGGGAAAATGGATATAGTGGTTCAAATCACTAGTACCTAGTAATAATTAAAATTTTGGCAGATGAAAATTATTGAAAAAAACTTTGACGTAAAAAAAGACTTCAACATTTAATTCAAATTTCTTTCAATTAAATAAATTATTTGCTTTTGAAAAGAAAATTTTACCTACCTCCTTAATGCTCAATAAAAATGCTACAGTTGATTCGCTATAAATGCAAACCCTATGAAAAGAAAAGCTCCATTAATAAGAAGACACTCACATTTAAGAGCAATTTATGCTTCCTTATTCAAAAAGCTCTATACATGAGAAAAGCTCACTTATGTGAAAATTTAATGCGTGAAGAAAAGTTGCAGCATGTTGAAGAATTTTCCTAAACACACCTTATATCTTAATCCTATAGTTTCAAATTTCACACACTTTCTTCGCTCTTTTCATCTCTAGCGCCACTCAAGTCATGTGTGAGCCGCGCTCAATATCTCTAACTAGATAAATATTTTGACTTGTTCCTTCATTAATATTTATTTTAAAAAACATAATTTAGTTGAAGTTTAATGAGCTTTTCCACTTAAGGATTCTAAAAAAATTTTGTAAGTGAAAAAGTTCCATAAATGGGTCCCGCTTCAGCTTGCATTCATTGAAACTCAAATCAAAAGCCAAACTTTTTCGTATACTCAATTTCAATGCGTATTCCTTATGACGTATTATCGTATTCCTAGAATATTCTATAATAATATATTGAAAAACAATTCAAAAATATTCTTTTGAGAATTTTATACTCATTGAGGCATTTATTTTACATATATGTTTATATATTACAATACAAATA
>CVRI01000074.1:1251380-1290999 GCA_900005825.1 Clunio marinus | reverse complement strand
ATGTATGTATAAATACATAATTATGAATAATTTATTCGCTCTAAAATTTTTTAAGATATCTTAAATTTAACACTGGCTGCTGTTTAGAAAAATACAGAATGGAATACATTTTCTTTTAGAAATATTTGATTCTCTTTCAAAAAGCATAAAATACGCATCGATTTTCTTCTGTTCTTTCGATGACGTCAAACGAAACTTCCTTGACTGTATTATAAGTATTCATATGTATGTTTTTTTAATATAAAAGGTTATACACAATTCTGTTGTTTATTTATCAAGTCACTCTTTATCTTTTAGGGATGACATTTAATTTACTTATTAAAACTAATTTATAGCTTTAAATATTGCTGTATTAATTATTTGTATGAAAATTCTTTGAAAAAAATTCTGTGAAATTCTTTCAGGACAAAGATTACAGAAAGTGTTTTCACGTTCAATTTTCTGCACATTAATGATAAATAGATATTTAAAATACGTGGAAAGTATTTTGAAAGCTTAAACACAGGAAAACCACTAATAGAAAAATATATAACTTCAAAATTCCTTTAATATTCATATTGAATAATGACGCAAATACATGATATAAATGATTAGTCCCAATAATAATTATTTTATAAAACTTCTTTCTAATGTACTTTGTTTAATATTATAATGATACAAACTTCACTAACTTTTTGTTAATAATTTACAATTCAAAGAATTTTCAAATTTATTTTGACATTTTATCCTGAAAATTATATACTAGTAAAATCGAACTGGTAATATAAAGTTGGACTGCTTTTCAGCATTTTTCCAGTATGAATGGTAGAAATTTCAAATCATTGCTTGTGCCTAAGTTCTGAGTTGCGCTTGCGCTTTGAGCATGTCTTCCAAAGTATTGAGTAAAACTTTTCTTCGAATTTTATCTAAATATGTATTACGCGCTAGAAAGTTACCTTCCCTGTTTTGATACAATTGTTGCCTTAAAAAATCTGACTAGTCGTCAATGAAATGATGATGTCATGAAAAGACACAGCGTCGCCTTGAGTTTTATTGTAAGAAGCTTTTTCATATTTTCATACATTTGGTAATAATACGGGTTTGATATTTAAAAATTAAAGAACTTCAGCAAAATTTCATAGATAGATAACTCCCACGCATTAAATCTTTTTCTTGAAAAGAAGCATTGGTAATAATAGCAGAAATGAAACTATAATTACAGAACGATTGAATGTTTTTTTAAAATTAATGTTATGTACATTATTTTTTTATTATTGAAACTACAGTTTTCATATTTTAAATTGATGACTTATAAAATGCCGGGGAAGATTAGGATAAATGTGTTTTTAAATAAATATAATAATTTCTATGTTTTATTTAATTCATTCTACGTTGTAATGACATTTATTAGGCTATAATAATTGAAATAAATAATCTTTTGCTTTTCATAAAACGTTAATTGTTAAGTAACAGATAGACTTTATCTGAGTTTACCGATTCGTAAAGTTCTGCTACGCTGTCGACATCTTTCTTTTTTCATTCAAATTTTTTTCATAAGATTCTTAAACGTCTTGTAAGAAAAGTTTTGAATTTATACAGAACATTTTTGAAAAATATTTTGACTTCTACTTTCAACGAATATTTTTGAATCTTCTATCGTTTTTTGGTTTGCTTATTAGATATAAAAATACGAGAAAAAAATAATGAAAAAAACGGTTGATGCACATGAAAAAAATCGGTCTATATTTATGCAAATTGCAAACAATGTTTGATTAAAATACAGAGCGAATTTTATTCATTTCTGCATTCTCTCACTTTTCCCCCACCTTTTTTCACAACATACGCGCGTTCTCAATTGTTCTCGCGATGCGCTATTTCAAAATACACGGGAATAAGCGAAACGCAGACAAGAAATTTTCACTTTAAATTATTCCGTTGAACTGATCAGACTGAAATTCGTGTCAATTATGCAGATTGGTTTAATTAATATATTTCGGAAGTAAATTTTACATTTGTGCATTATTTTGAGGTCATATAAGAAAACTCTTAAGAATAAGAGAACAAGTTGAGTGCTTCAAAATGTGGCTTTGAAAATCTTCCTATAGTATCAAAAAAATATTATATTAGAAGAAGTGAATAAAAAAAATTGGAAACAAGAAAAAAAATTTAGCATATATGTATTTTAAATACATAATAAAGAAGAAAAGAGTGCATTAAAAAGAAGAAACATCGAATGGAGTAATATTGTATGGCTATTGAATACAATACTGCAGCATATTAACTAATCAATTGATCAATTCATACATCGTTCTTTTTTTTGGAATTGTTAAAGGGATAATACAGAAATCAATTTAAGGATAAAATTAAAATAGAATGAATGTATTAATGTTATGTTAAGGATAATGTTAGACATTTAAATGAAAATTTTAGTGTTGAAAAAAAATTATTGAAACATCACAACATTTTCCATTTTTTGCACAAATTAAAATCAGTTAGCAAAATGAACCAGCTGAAAAAGATGATGATTAAGTTTCTTTCAATTTATACAATCAATTTTATATTATTGAGTCGCCTAAGTTATTGTATGAGACAAACTGAAACGCCCAGCAAGAGTGATTTAAATACGCCGGCAGAAAATAATGATTTTAATATTGGAACAACAATCATCGATAAAAGCGAAGAAGAATCTGAAGAACAGTTTAGTCAATATAATATTTCACAATCTTATAGTGCGATTAGTGAATATGAAAGACAATATAAATCATACACTAAGAATATAACAAAAAAAATTGGAGTTCTACCTTCCAAAAAGAATGTTGAAAGTTTAATTAAGTCTATGGAAGGTTCATGTTTATCAACCGTTTGCAAAGCTCGAAAGGATATAGAAGATGCAAGTACCGAATCAATTCGAAAGCATATTCTTTTTAAGTTAGGAATGGATCATGAGCCCAATATTACAAATTATCCTAAAATAACAGACGAATTTCGAGAAATTTTATGCAAAAGGATTAATATAAGTCCTGAAAATTGTTTTGGAAGAAAGTTACCATCTAATGAATATCAATCTGATGCGCCAATTGCACCAAACAATAATGATTACGATGAGGATCAAAGTACACAATTCTATGAAGACGAACGATACATGTCGTATGATAATAGAATTTATGCTTTTCCTAGCAGTAAGTTCAAATTTTGCACTTCTTCAGTAGAATATTTAGTAAATTTTTTCTTTAAATTTTGTTTTACATAGGTATATGTATACATATAAATACAAGACATACTTTTTCGTTATTTTTGGTCGAATTCGAATAATTATTGTATGAAAATTTTGTTCTCTCAATCCCATAACATACATAACATTTAGATTATGTATAAATCCTTTTTTTGTCATTTTAAAGGCAAAAATAAATTGATAATATTAAGCGTTGTAAAACTTTCCCATTTACTGGTGATTTGTTTTTAATCGAGATTAACATTTTTTTCATTTAATTTATTTAAACAATAAAAAATAGTTCTTGAGAAGTTGATTTCAATATTGTTATCTGAATGAAAAAACTCAGTAATTTTTCTTAAATTTGAAACGAAGGTTTGCTAAAAAATGTAAGCTATCTAATTTATATGTTGTTCAAAACAAAAAAATGTTGATCAACATGCATTGATTAAGTATATCATTATGTTACTTCCTCTTGATTAAAACAACAACTTTCATATATTTAGCAAAAGCTGAAACCGAATATCAAGAACAAGGTTTAAAGCAAGTTGAAATTATGCGATTGTATAGGAAAGCAGCCTTTTAAAGAACGAAACACTAAGAAGGATATATTTAGTTAAAACCAGTTTTCAATTCGAGAAAATATGAACAAAACTACTTTAAACACAACCTGTCATACATTCAATCATTGCACCTGCTTACTTCATAAATAAATCATGCCTTCGGTTTGTTACTATATGTATCTGTTTGAGAACCGTTTCATAAAAAGGAAGATGAATATCCCTTTCTTTAATTTTGTAAATCTTGATTATTTTATTCATCCTACAAAAGTGTACAGAAAAATATTTTTAAGCACTATAACTTATCAGCTTATTTTCTTTTAATTTAACAAAATACTTGGTTAATCAAATTCGTAAATTTTGATATTTACGCGATCATTCATTCTTTAATTTTCTTTGCAAAGTGAATTATTTATGAAATGGAAATTTCCGTTTTAAGTATCTACCATAAATTAATCAATAATTTTATATATTTTTAAAATTGCTAAACTGTTAGGTAGTTCTAAATTTTTATTTTAAAAATTTATTTCATTAAGAACATGCAAGCGACTTAGTTTTATTTTCAAAAAGGTGTAGGCTTGTACGAAAACATCAATTTGCACAGAAGTTTTCCTTAAGTCGGAACAAATGTGAACACGAATTAAATATTCTGATTAAACATAGATTTCGAGAATACGATTTTATAATTTTGTCTGAAGTTATACACTATATTTATAAGGAAACTCTAATGGGAACTTAAATATTAATGTAAAAAAAATTCAGGAAACTGGAACAAAGACATTTTAATTTAAAGATTTGTAACTGCTGCTTTTATTTCTGATAAAATTCTCTTGCAATGCTTAAAGTTTACTTAATGAAAACTACTTTATATTAATGTAAAATTTAATAATCCTGACACTCTTTTACTGATGCTCATGAACACACCATTTTTATTTATCTAAATGAAATTTTGATAATAAATTTAACTAGTTTTTTGAATTTAGATGGTATAGATATAAATTATTAATTTTCAAAACATTTTTGATTCGAACTGAACAAGAATTAAGTAAGTTTGTCAGGTTTATATAATGACACTGTAGAGGTTGGATATTTAGTTATAGCTCTTACATCAATAACAAACTCTACAAAGTTATGATATTAGACTGAAATGATTATCCAATGAATTTTTTTTATTTATTTGTGTCGATGTGCTTCACGTTTATTCCTTTACATAATGTGCAAATGTATAAGTCGAGGTTAGCGACTTTAGAATAAAAGATGCTCTTGTTATTTTTTGTTATTGCATTTTCTCCCTTGTTTTTTTTTGCATTTTGAAGAGGACCCATCACAATCAAGATTTTTGTGTATGTGATTTTTTCTTCAAATGTATATAAGCGAGAGATAGAAAGAAAAAACGAAAAAGAATGTTACGAGAGATAAATATGTGAACTTGAGTAAGAGTTCAAGGTTATTCCAAGATTTATTTAATTCAAAACTTTGCAACCCTAATGAACCATTTTCTTCCTCAAATATGTAAATAATATTGAATCTATGTCAATATTACATTAATGTAATTTTTTTTCTTTTACAGCTGCTATAAAACCGCGCCATAAAAGTCATTTAATTTTTCAATTTACGGAGTCTCAAGAATTGAATAACGCTGTCATATATGCAACATTGAATCTTTTCATTCATAGTGAAACATATCTGAAATCTAACAATATACATGTCCCTCAAGGCATACAGTTCTTAGATATCGAAGTAGCAAATATTTTACAAGGATTGCAACATAAAAAGATTTATAATACGTACCAGAACATTTCTATACCAAAAGGAGACACTAATGGTGCATTTATACAACTGAATATAACCAATTTAGTGTCTGAATGGTTTTTGAGTCAAAAAACAACGCACGGAATTGCTTTAAAAATTATGTTCTCAAAAACCGGATTGGTTTTACCACACAAGGTTATTTCTTTAGATTCAGGCAATTATTCTACGGTGAGTTAGTTGATCGTTTTTGTTTCTTTTTAAAATAATATGCATGCAAGGAGATTTTTGTGCTGTCCATATTAGTTAAATATTCGTTTTGCAAAAAGGCAAAATCAGAATCAATGAAATCTTATGTTGTGAAACGTTAGAACGAAAAAGATATTAAGGCAGAATTGTGAGAAAAAATAGAATACCGAAAAATAATGCACTAAAGACATTTATTGTGGATTCCTAAAATTGCGGAAATTGTTTGAAAATGTATCCGTTATTAATATATCTATATATATGTAAGTATATCGAACAAAAATTATTCGTTTCTTTTTATACAATAATAATCTCACTAAACGTCAATTTTATATTTAATACAATTTTATCCGATTTATATTTACATATTAATAACGAGTAAATTTAAAAAAAGACTTCCGCAATGTTGGTCGGAGCAATAAACATCATGAACATATTATTTCTCAGTTTTTCTTTTTTCGCAATTAATGTCACGAAAACTTTTATGATAAAAAAAGATCTCATAGTTCTGAGCTTATGACGAATGACAGTAATGTTGTTTTTGTGCTGCTGAGTTTATCGAAAAGAAGTCATTTCTTTATTGCATAAGAACCTATATTGCATTTTTTGGAAATTGTTTGAAATCGTCGGGTCATTGAAAAAGTATCAAAATATCAATGCAACAACTACAACAGTCATCAGTCAAAATTTAATAGTTAAAGTAAATATAAAAACATGATTATAATGATAAAGTTTTGATGAATAATAAATCTTGACATAAAATAATATGGTGATTAAAGTTTCCATTACGAGATACATTTAACAAAATGACCTTTTAAACCCTTACTGATGATTCTAGCGTTTTAAGTTTTAACAAACACCATCGATTACAATTACAAAAAAAAAAATAATACTTTTTCAACGTTTATCTATGACTGTTAATTTGAACCTGTTGTATAATTTTTCGAACACAATGTCGGCTATCATCTACTGTTTATCTTCAGCTTAATGTTATCTCTATGATAGGTATTGGGTGAAAGCATAACGGGCGGTTATACTAGTAAAAAATTGTTTTCTCTTATAATTGTTCCTTACTTGTCCTGGACGTTATAATGATGATGAGTCATATTTAGTTAATGTTTTAATTTTTTTTACATAATTTTGTTTTATATTAGGACAGAGAAGTGCGTCCGAGATGGTAAATTATCGATGAGATCGAATCAAGTTGATCAATATATATCAGAAAAATTCTTCAAAAGTTTTTTCAAAAAATATTTATCATTGCAATTATTTACAGTATTTATGTATTCTTATATTTTGTTGACAATATGTATGTATCAAACGGCTCCAAAAAATTTCACTCTTTTTGACATGCTCTTCTTAGGATGTCAAAGATGAAGATGAAGAAAGATGAAGGGAGCTTTATATCTATGAACATTAATAAGTGTACCCCATGTATCAATCTGAACAAGAACAACTCTTGAATTTAAATAAGATTTTAAATTTATAAAACGAATTGAAAAATAGAATAGATATTACAATTTTTTTGTCTTATTGAATTCTAATCTGTTTTTATCTGATATCTTTCAACCCACTCATCATTTCAATATTCAAGTTACAAGTCAAGAATTTCAATTATTTTAAAGGTCACGAGCCGACATTATCAAAAAATTAATCATTCTTTCATGAAAATGAAACTCAAAAATCTCTAATTTCTTAAATACAATGTTATTATTAGGTATTAATTGTTTTTTGAAAAGCTTTATAGATACATATAAATGGATTTAAGCAAATTTGCTTTAATATTTACCTAGTTATCTTGTTAAATTATGATCGATTGCTGAATATTTTGTTGTATAATAAGATACAAATTTTCTAATTGAAGTCTCTTTTCAATAATTTTACAAAAAATAGCATATGTCGATCCATAAATAGATGGACCAAATCAGTGTTTAGTGTTTGCGTCTTTTATGCCCAAAAATGATTAATTTTTTTAATACATTTCAGAGACCATTCATCGATATACTTCCAAAAGATCAAAGGAAGAAAAGATTAAAACGAAGCAGCCCTCGTTGTCAAAAGGGATCAAACGAGAGTCGTTGTTGCCGTCATGAATTAACAGTAGATTTTGATAAGTTTGGATGGGACTGGATTATTGCTCCAAAAAAATATGATGCAAATTATTGCGCCGGAGAATGTCAAATAGCATTTTTGCAACAATATGCTCATACTCATGTAATGCAATTAAGCACGGCAGCAAATCCTTGTTGCTCTCCTCGAAAGATGACTCCAATGCAATTGCTGTATTTTGACTCTCAACTTAATATTGTTTTGGGCACGATACCAAATATGATAGTTGAAGAATGTTTTTGTTCATAATAAGACTTGATTTATGGTTGCATGTAAGAAAATCAAAGATTTATTAATAAGAAGCTTAAACTTGATATTCATGTCAGTATTGCAATCAAGAAAAATAATTTCAGACCTCTTAGATTTAGAAGAAAGGTAGATAGTTTCTAGAAGAAAGAAAAAAGAGAATTTTAAATATAGATTTGTAATATAAAAATTATTAAATTAATGATGCAAGCATAGTAGAAGTTCATTGAAAGGTATTTAAGAGACTTACATTATGTATACATTGAGTGACTTTTTAGTAGAATAAAAATATGCTTAAATAAAAGGAAAAATTATTTTATACAAATGAATTCACCACTATCATATTTTCGATTTACTCATAAAAATAAAATAAAATGGAAATACAAACACAATTGTTTTTTGTCACTTTCACTTCATGTAGGCTATTTTTTATATAAATAGAAGAGATTATGATTTACTTAAATAATATTTATATTTGCGAGTTTTGCGTCTGATGTTTGTTTGACATAATCATAAAGGAACAATTTAGGGGGTTTCAGAGAGCAGGAGCAGAAAGAGAAATTAGTTTTTCAGTCTGAAAATTGTGAATTGTTCAATTATTTATTAACAAAAAATAATATTATTTAATTTGAATATATTTTCAGTTCTAAGGTTTTTCCAAGAATATGTTACAAGAAATGCTTTTACTTTGAATGAATGTTATATTTATACAGATTTTATTGTACTCAAATGTGATGATTTAACGTTGACAACGAAATATTCTGTGTTAAGATCTCATGAGTGTCTTGATAGTGGTTTAGACAGATTGGTCCAAATATGCTAGGTGGTTTTAATTTTTTAAGAATTGATTTATTTTTATGTTTATATAATCAATTAAAGTTAAAATTCTATTCTAAAATGTTTGGCTTTTATTAGAGATAAACATGAATTCTTTATTATTACATTTGGATATTTATGTAAATTTGAAGTCGTTTTCATATTTTTAGGAAAGGTCATTTTTTCAGTCCAACCTGAGTCGCTCTTTAAAGGTTTTAAAGCATTCTATATCTGAAAACTCATATTATTTTTTAATATACTTATTCTTAACATTATTAAGGAACCTTATTGTTTGCCGATAGGACGTGTACCATATCTGAAACATATACGAAGTTCTGAATTAAAAAAAATCTACTGTGGAAAAATCAGATAATAATATTAATGTAATATTAATATCATATCCAAATAAATGAACGGTCAGTTGAAGAAATATTATAACGTTTCTCTAAAGCTCATGTTTAAAACTCCAGCGTTTATGGAACATTATCATGAAGTTCCGAGCAAAAGTTGAATTTCAATTTCCTCTAAATAATTTTTTTCTCAATTTTTAAAAAAGTGATACTTACAGATTTTTTTTCATTCAAATACTTATGCACAAATATAACTAGGTAGGATTATTTTCACACTCAATTAGAATTATCACATCTGAAATAAATATTTTTTAGGTCTCCAAAAGGTCTACCGAAAGCCATAATAAAGAAAACTAATATTAATTCTGAATTTTTTTTATTTTCTTTTTAGAATTTACATTAATAAATATTTTACTCTTCATCATACATTACATTTTACGTTTGTTTTCATCTTCTTCCATTCCTTTTCAATTTACAAATAAATAGTTACTTTCAATGAATGTCATAGATACTTATCTATAATTTTCTGTTGCTTTTTTATTCATTTATTCTCCAATTAAGTTTTTTCTTCTTAATTTGCCATAATGAAGTGTGTCGACATTTTCCTTCGCGTTTTTCCCAATTTCTCTACTTAATGATGGTTTAATTTTTCTTTTTAACATTTCAATGTTATTTATTTAAGAATTATAAATTAGAAATTTCATTGCTGCTATNAAATCTCTTTTGTAAATTTAGGTATCAATTTAAATGCTCCAGAAAATGAATAATGACTATGTATTTTTCTTAATTTCTGTTTTAATTCTTTTATTTAAAATTGAGGTTCAGTTTTAATGAAGCTACTTTTTGAAATTCTGCTGCAGTATAAATTAATAGGAATTTTTTTCTCCTACCGTAAACCATAACTATCTACTTAAGTCGTAAAATAAGATCTAGAAATTTTAAAAATAATATTTATGACTAAATATTCAAATTATATAAAATGAATGATTAAAAATATAGTTAAAGTATTTTTTAAAAAATACTTGGTAGGTGCATTTATACATACATATCTATGTATTATAATATAATTTTCCCTCATTCTTCGTTTCAATGGGTAACGCAAGTATATTTAGTCAGAAGAATTTTTGATGGTTACATTTTGAACTTTAGAATACTTAAAAAAGCCAATGTTGATTGAGTCTAGCGTTAAAACATTTTTTAGAAAGGTACTCAATTTCCATTAATATATTAAAAGATCTTTATTTTTAAATATGAAAAATATGTTTCTTTTGGTTTCATAATGGCATTTCGTTTTTCTAAAAAAATTTATAAAGTATCTAATAAAAATAATTAATCAATTAAACATAACTGTCTAAAACTTATGTTTCAGTAAAACTTAATGAGAATTAATTAAATATTTTAAGAAAATATGCTTTTATCTGCCATACTTTCCATGTATATTTTATTATTTTGTTTTTGTTTGGAAAGGCTTTGGCAATAGAACGACTGATTAGTATTTATATCATTTTCAAGAAACTTCATTCCTTTAATTATGATTCAAAGACATTAGATCAGCCGCTCATTATACCAAATTCAAAAATCTGTGTTGTTTTGATCGAATTCATCTGGTTCAGCTGGAGTCACTAATGTCATTTGATGACCAGCAACATTACTTCCAGCCGACATTGTGGGTTCTGTGTTACGTCTCTTCATTTTACCTTTTAACTTTTTCAACATTGTTGCCTGCCGTCCGGTCATAATATTTACAGATTTTATTTTTAATTTTAATCACAAATCATATAAAAATGTTTAAACACGGAGATGATATTAGATTTGGTGATGAATTGTATAGTTCCGCGTTTGTATTTAAAAGAAATAAACAAGAAAATAATTATTTTGATGTTAATATTTGTGTTCGAGTGAAAATCAAATATGTAAGAGTTCCAAAGTAATTTGATCATAGACAAAATTGAATTTTTTTTACCAGGGACTTGTTCTTAAAGAACTAAAATATTACGTTTTTTCTTTCTGTAAACCTTTTACATATAAATCATGAGTTAGATAATATATTAAACTGTTACATTTTTTATGCAAAAAATGTTTTTTTAGCGTTTGTTTTCAAATCAGTAAAACTACCTAATCAGTTTTTACTAGAAATCGAACATTTTTTCTCAAAATCCCTTAAGTTATTGTTTATTAGAACATCACAATAATTCTTAAAAAAATCGACAATTAGCAACACAAATCCTTTTTTTTCTAATAGTTTCGAAGCTTGGATATTTCAAAAATTTGCTAAATAGAGCCTTTGCTAATTATTTTATGTCGAAATCATGTAAAAAGTATAGTATAACTAAACACAGCATGAACACAACACTTTTATCACTTTTTACACGTTAAAAACTTACATTTTATGTACATTTCGATAGCTCGACGGCTATAATTTTCAGAAGAATTGTTTCTGAATTGCGAAAATTATTTCTGAAGATGATAGCCGTCGAGCTATCAAAATGTACATATTTAAAATGTAAGTTTTTAACGTGTAAAAAGTGATAAAAGTGTTGTGTTCGTGCTGTGTTTAGTTAGAGCCTTTGCTGTTTAAATTAATGCAGTAATTAAAAACAGAAATATAAAAAAAAATATTAAAATTTACCTAGAATATTAAGCGTGCAGAAAATTGTGAGACGATAATTTAAATACTTAACCACTGAAAAAGGTTTTAAATTAAGTTTTAGTTCAATAAAAACTCATGTTGTTCACTGAATAAATAATATAAATCAAAAGGTATGATAT
The DNA here is from genome assembly GCA_900005825.1 of Clunio marinus. Lineage (NCBI taxonomy): Eukaryota > Metazoa > Arthropoda > Insecta > Diptera > Chironomidae > Clunio > Clunio marinus. The sequence continues at coordinate 1,278,964 of CVRI01000074.1, read as the reverse complement.
CAGTAAAATGATATAAAATAAAATAGAATTTGATTTTCTGTCATGTCCGCAACTTTTTAATTAAATTTCAATTAGGTATTTTTATAAAACTGCAACTACATACATATGCATGTATGTATATGTCAGTAAATTTTTCTTTATTTTTTATACTTTCTTTATCATACCAAAAGAAATTAAGGTATATTAAAATAGGATTGACTTAAAAAGAAATTTTTAAAGTTTTAACAGATAAATTTATATATATTTAAGTATAAGTAACATTAATATACCATTAAAATAAATATAACGTCAGCAATAACGAATATTGGAATTAATGTTGTTAATTCATTTTTTGTCGTTATTTTATAGTATCTATGATCAAATTAAATTGAACACTCTAAAATGGACGATCTTCTCTGTTATACTTATTATTTCTATCAGATCATGTGTAATGAAGGGGGAGTAAATCAAAATTTAGGAAAGTTGAACTGTTCAAGTTTTTGAGTGCTTTTCAAATTTTCAAAACGAAATTATTATTGTAAAGATTAAATTAAGTAGAACATTGTATGCAAATTATAGAGCCATTCAGTAGAAGTGTAAAATGGTTCAGAATCATGCCTTGTATTCATTAATTACAAAAAAATTAATGAAACGATAATCAATTATCAACTCACAAATATGAAACGGAATTAAGAGTAGCTAAATTTCGAGAAAAACTTTATTTTTATGTCCCTGAAGGGGTTGAGTAATTTTTTTTAACCAATATACAGAGGTAAATAAAAAAATTTTAGAGACAAAAATTTTTTGATACAAATTAGTTGATGCAACGATTCTTCAAATTTCGAAATAACGTCATTTATAAAAGCATTTGATAAGAGATTCCAATATGCAAAATACGAGACTTTTCTAAATTACTTTTAATTATTGTGGTAATAAAACAACAATTTGATGAAAGAAATACAATTAACAAAATATGTACATTATTTGTATAGGAAAGGACTGTGAAACTTACTATCTGTAGAAGTTGGAGTAACTTAAATAACTTATGGAGTTGAAAAACTTGTAAAAAACATTTTGTTTCGAAAATATTCCATACAATATAAAATATGCAATTTAATAAATAGATATTGAGACTGTTAAAGAAACACGCAATACTTTAATTTTGGGTAAGATTGAATGATGGCTTAATCAGGCGTTCATTTTCTATATGAAATGAACACGTTAAGCAAATCTATCCCAGATCATCATTATGTCAATATGATCATAATAGTTTTTGATGATAATTCAAGTTTACGATGACTCCAATATTTATGCTTAGCCACAAATTTGCTTTTACTCTCAATTATTTAATCAAATATTATTATTTTAATCAAACTTAAAACGTGTAGGTATTCTTTGAACATATAAAAGTTCTTATTTCTTTCCTTTGTGTTAATAATTATGCATAAGTGAAAGTGCTTAAAAAAATGTGGTGAAATTGCTTTCCAATTTTTCATGTGACATAGACCAATTTTTAATCTTCAGAAAAGTATTTCTATAAGATTAATAATGTGACTAAATAAATGACACAGTGAATAAGTAAATACAAACCAAATTCATAAGAATAATTGATATTGAAATTTCACAGAAAAGCAGGATTAAGAAATACTGCTTAATAATTTTTTATAAACACTTTTCATTTTTATAGTAATTCAGAAAATTGTGAATACAGCAAATGAAAATAATTTAAAAAAATTTAAGCAGTTTTGAATCTTGCAAAATGGAATCTATCATAAGAAGTAAGATTTAATTTTCTCCATCGAATTATTCTTTTAAAAATTTGAATTGGCTTCATCTTCATCTTCATACTCATTATCATAAGTTTCTTCTATTTTTCTATATATTTTCTTTAAAGTATAAGTAATATAAATATTTGTGTTCGTTCTTTCAGCCGATTTATAAAGATGGAAATGATCATTGAAACTATCTTGATTAAAAATAATAGAGCAGAAAATGACAAGATGGATAATTTTTATTCATTTAAAAAATATCTAATATGTTAGCATTTTCATTTGTATCTGACGCACGTTTTAAGTTTAAAGAATAGTCATTCTCATGCAACTATAAAAATTATTTTGATACCTTGTGCTAATAATTACAACAACAATCTAAGGAATAAAACCCATCAAAATCAAGAAAACAATGAAAATAAAATTTCGAAAGAAGCGCAGCTGATTTATTTCATAGAATTCACTTTTTAGATTTCGATGGAATTTATTCCTTAGACGTATTTTATATATTGAAAATGCACTTATTAAATATTTGACGCTTCAGCAACTTATGGCACATAATAAGAAAACGAGTTTCTCATAATCCTTGATTTCTGGGTTATATGGATCAGGAAATATTTATCTATTTAGGACCCCGGCTATTTTTTCTAAGGTATCCAAAACTCGAGAAACTTAGTTAAGAAGGAAATAAATGTTTATAAATTTTGGTAAATGACTATCATTCAAATAGATAACATTTGAAATATGTGTATGTAGGTAATGAAAAAAAATTCAAAAGCAAGATTGAAATAAACATCCGAAATTTGAATTCATTTTTTTACTTCATAAAAAACAAGAAAAAAGCAAGCTTGGACCGGACGGACGGGTTCTTTATGTGCCACCTAAAAAAGGTTCCTTCTCACGATCGCCATTTTCGGGACCGCCTTGAGAACTTCCAACCACGGCCGCTGAAGATATATGAGGTTCCGTTAATCTCCTTTTGCTTTTTATTTTCTTCAACATTGTAGCCTGCATAAATATCAATTGGAAGGTTTTAACTCTTTTAAAGCGTTGCTCATTTATTACTGAGATTTTTTTATTTTTGTTTTACTGTAAAACTAAAATGTTTAGATTTATCTCAGATTTTTATAAATGACAGAAAACAAAGCAAAATATTTTTATGTCAATTAAGGCCGGATATTAACATCTTTCTAGTACTTATAAGTATTTTTTAAATGTCTATAGTCAGCCTTTTGAAACATTTTACATCAAATTGAAATCATAAGAAAAATATTCAATCTAAGCTAAATAAAAGCATGCACCTAAAATATATAAATTTCGGCGTGCTGAATATATAAGCTGTAACAAAACACATACAAAGCAAAGCTTTTAATTTGGACCTTCACTAGATAATAATAAAAAATGTTAGGGAAGAAAATAAGAACTAAGTTCACAAATGATCTGTTTAAATTCAGCAGGTTACAGTGATATATTTCATACCTTTAAAGCTGACTTAAGAACCACGACATCGCCAGGACTCTGTACCCAAGGTTCACCATCAACTTGAACAGGTATGTCGGAGTGAAGGTGAATTTTTATGTGTCCACCCTATAAAATAGAAACATTTAAGGAGAATTAATTACTTAAATTATTATATATTGTTATAAGAAGCTCACTTGTGCTATTCTCATTGCTGATCTTAATCCTGACTGTATTTGACCCAGATGAACAACACCCGTAACTCCTACAACTTCCAACATTCCATCCCAATGATTTGGTTTTGAAAAGGCGTCTTCCTTTTCAGGACCCCAAGGATTCGCACCAGATCCCCAGCTAAAATTTTTGTATGTACATATTTTATTACTAACAGCATAGATTTATTACAAAGTATCAGGAAGTCAGAATTCGATATTGTTGATATTAACTGTGCCTTATATTTTGTGTTTCAAAACTCTGAAAAATATTTAACTGTTCTAAGAATTTTGTATCCGCCTGATATTTCAAAAAATTTCATGCTTTAAAGCAAGTTTGAATTAGGCTTTTCTGAGGAAAGTTCATTATTTCAATAACTAAAAAATCGAGTTTAGATCTTCGAATGTATATGAGAAAAATAATCTTAAAAACTTTTTCAAGAATCTGTAATTTTACCTTAAAATGTTCAGAATAATGATTCCTTCTACAGGTGGGAGTTCAACAAGTTTTCCATCAACTTCTAATCTGATTTCCTTATGTAAATCCTTGCACATTTTGCGTCCAACCATCTTTCTTAAACCCATTTTCACATACACTCCTTTATTATGTAGACGTGAATTAAACTTGTTTGGGTTTTCTTCACGAGCATTATGGAAATCTAAGCATAAATCAGCATCTATTCCTATACCGAAATAGTTGTTCATTACGAATATTTGAGAATTGTCTTCACTTTGTCCACCCACTACTGAAAAAAGAAAAGTTTTCTTATTAATTACAAAATTCTTCTAATAAGAATAACTGTTTTCATATCTCAAGGTTTTTTCAACAATTTTAATTACAGGTTTAATAAACATGTTTATGAATTGCCACTTTCAATTTATAACTTTGTTTGTTTATTGAATATCCAACAGTTAACGTTAACGACTCAGATAAGCATGCAAAATTAAAAAAATTTCTTGGTAAAATTAAAATAATTCAAAAATAAGATAATAGATATGCTGGGAATAGCTTTTAAGCTTTTGACTTTTTATGTTTTGCCAATATTTTTGTTTATTTAGCTGGACACAGAAATCAAAATTGCTGTGTTTTAAGTCTTAAATGGTTAGAAGTTTTAACCGTTTCTACAAACATTTTATGAAGGGTAATTAATTTTTGAAAACACAATTTCCACATAAGACGAAATTTTTTAAGTCGAATGCATCATCAGTATAAATAATTTCGATGATCTCATAAAGTTTATTTAATAATCGTTTAGCAAAAAAACGAAAAACAAGAAGACGAATTAACATTTTAAAAAGCTGTTGCAAAAAGCTCTGATAAGTTTATTTCAAAAATATCAGAACTGGAATAGCTTTGATTTTTGCAACATACACCTAGGAAAATTACGTAAATTTACTAAATGCATGCAAGATTTTACTAAAACAAAAAAGTTTTTCATAAAAGATTTTGAAATAATGTATTAAACTCAAAATGTAGTAATACAAAGAAGCAACCGAGACCATATTACTGTTCACATCAAATGAGATTATAATGAAACCTTGGCACTGTGGCGTAGAAATTGTAGTGGCGTGGTACTGTTGATGTTGATTTGATTGCGAATTCACATCAGCTTGTTGAATCTTCTTCTTCTTACCAGTTGAATTTGATGGCGCCTTAGGCGCAACGTCTTCGGGTTTGTCTTCAGGATGAAACACAACAGTCCACCGATCGAGACGAATTTCTTCTGCATCAATGACATCACGAAGTAAATTTAAAGGATCTTCGCCTCCGGTGTAACCTGCACCCCAACGTAAAACACGAGCTAAATCGTTTCCAGTTCCCAGTGGCACAATGGCGCAAGGTGGACTTGAACATTCAGAATCCTGCCCTACATTATCCAAACATTGTAGTACCCATCCAATTGTTCCGTCCCCACCACATACTAAAATTTTGTAATCTTGTATATGTCTGAACACGTATAATCTGAAATAAATTTCATTATATTTAATACTCAGCTCTTTTATTTTTTTCAGATTTTTTTCCTTACCCTGGAAGAGGCCCACCGTTGTCCAAATCAAAGACTTGATAGGGATTGAGAAGCTTTCGGAAGCTATTTATCAGCTCAAGACCTTGACAACCACCAGATTTCACATTTACAAATACAAGTAATGGTTTAACTCCAATAGGGACCATGCTGGGTTCAATGTTAGGTAACAGTAACACCAGCAAATGTTTTTCCTCATATTTCGATTCTCTTAATGCGTAAAGAGCTCGTACCTAAAATTGAATGAGATTTAAAAAATGTAATTAATTTTTTTATCTTATCTTATGATTTGTTATTTGAATAGAATAAATAAAATATAAAAAAAAACTTTCTCCTTGGCTCGACTTCCTTTGATGACTTGATTTCAATTTATTTTGTTCTAATTTTTTTAGATGATTTTTGATTTGAGGTGCTCTTCAGAAAGAATGTGTTATAGTAAAATCTGCCATTTCCATATATGACGCATTTTTGATCATCTGTTAATTCGAAATTTTAGATGCTTAACTGATACAAAACTTTTAACAGATTTGCGAAAATGATAGATCTAACTAAAACAGTTTTTTTCTGAATAGCACCTTGAGATAAAAGTCAATCGATTCATGTTCCTGATGATAAGTGAAATGTGTATGTAAATTTCTATGTTGCCATCATTTAAGAAGTTCTAGCAGATTATTTATAATCAAAGAAATATAAAAAATTTCTTTCTCGTCTATCGTTAGTTGACTTATTTGAGATATAAGGGACGCTGCTACTCTACTTTAACATTATTAAAAATCTTTGAGTAAGAAATTATTCTTACTTGTCTATTTTTGAAATAATGGCAAAATTTCGAATCTTGTTTGCTTCTTCATCAGGCCCTCTTTTTAATAAAGTTAACATAAATTAATTTTATTTCAATAAATTTATTCTGCTTATGCTATTTATGATAAATAGGGCCTAATGAAGATGCAAACAAAGTTAGAGACGTTACAAGTTTTTATATCAATAAACATGAAAAAATCTCACTTTCATTGGAACTAAACAAAAAATAATATTCTTTTTATGAGTGTAAGAAATGTTTTTACCGCTTTCGACGCATTTTCATATGTGATGACTAGAGAACCATATTCATAGTAAATTGGACCAATGCTTGAGAACTTATTTTCCACTCCCAAGAATTCCGTTAAAATTTGTTCGTAATTCCGTTGTGAAAGACCCGGTGGTAAATTTCCAACAAATAATGCTAAGTTTGGTCCATGAGGATCCTGTTTTAATTGTAAGTAAAAGCGCATCAATTCCATTTGTCTAATTGAATCTTTCGCCAATTGTTTCATTATATCCCATGGTCGTTCATTCCACGAGAGCACTCGTTCAGTGACACCTCGATCAAGAAGAATTTCAGAGCATCTATAATCTTCAATTTGATGATCATGGAGTCCAAAATTGTTCAAAGCTTCGCGAATGAGTTCTTTCACTGTAGTGTCATTATCTACTTGAACTGTAACGTAAGATTCTTCAACTTGTAATTTCCCAGGATACACTCGAACAAAACCTTTATCGATTTCTTTATCACTGAATTACAAATCAAAAAAATTTATTAACATTATTTAATACATATACATAAATCAATCATATTTCTTACCGAAACCTTAGGAAAATTGCTGGTCGTTTTCCTTCAATTTTCTGTAAATTTAAAACTGGCATAGGTTCTTGAATTTGTATCTCATCACCATTTGTTGCATACAGATCCGTGAGATAAAATTGCTAATTGAAAATAATTGGAAATTAAATTATTCTGTTAAGTTATTATTTTTTACATTTACTCACAGTTGGATCTTTAGTAATATGAAAAGCTCGGAGAGCAGTCGTTAATAATTGCTCAAGAGAGCATGTTCGAGGAACAGTGATAGCTCGAAAAATTCTTCTTCGCAATGAACAGTTTCCGTCAAAAACTTTGATAGTTTCTATAATAATTTTATTAAATTATACTATATTCAGACTATTTTAAATATAATTCTTTTTGCAAAATTACCTTCATCCCTGTCTTCCTTGTCTTTTTCCTTTTTCTCCTTATCCTTTTCACCTTTATGCGCCGACTCATTTCGTACACTGGAACATGCTCCCATTCCTCCAGTTTCAGATTTTCCATATTCATCATCTCGAAAACGAGCTGCATCACCACTGCTCAAGTCGTCAGATATACTTCGAGCTATAACCAATCAATAAATAAATAAATATTTGCTTAAATAATAGTTTTTTTTATCAAAAACAGGTTATAGAAAGCTTTCAAAAGGCTTAAGGAGAAATAAGTATAAATATTAAGCAGTATTATAAAGTTATTGTATTTTTAGAAAATTAAAGAAACATAATTTGATTAGTTTGATAACCTCTTAGTTTGATAAGCCACACAATATGAATGGAAATTCTACCTCTGATATTTCGTTTACATTTTCGCCATTGAAGTGAAAATTTCTGAACCCGCCTAAGAAATTTCATGTAGAATGGGCCATTACTTCGCTTAGAAAGTTTTAAATCTTCTTGAGCTACTCTAGTTTCTGATGAGCAAATGTTATCAGCGGATTCTTGTGTTTTATGGAAATTGACATTCATTTCTATTTGTGATGAGCCAAAATGCGTAAGAGATGAACAATTTGAATTACTTTCAAATCTATCTGACTCAATGTTTTTTCGTTTCAACATTATTCTAGGCCGAAGAATAATTTTTTTTCTTGATTCTCCTTGTTCTTGAAATGATTTGCTTCTATTGATCAAAGAATTTTTAAAAGCTTCCTTAGGAGGCAGCAAAAATTTTGATGAGACTATATCTGTTACAGTTTGTTTCATATTGGATTTGTTAATGATGTTGTCGTATAAAGACTTATCACTGCTTTGTTGGCTTTCTGTGCCATTAAAGTATAGAGTATCTTCATAGTTTTCTAAAGAAGAGAGATCACTTTCACATAGTTCTAAAGTACGAAGCTCAGCTGAAGATGTTATTTTTTATATTTGTATATCGTTAACGACGACACCAAAAATTTAAAACAAAAAATAATAATTAAAATGAGAAAATGTTTATATCTAAATCGAGGTTGAAAAAAAAAGTTACTGATAGAAGTTAAAAAAAAATGTATAAAAAGAAGAGTTTTAAAATGAAATAAGTATCTATGTGTACAGAATTTTATTGTATACCACTATCAACTTACGACAAGAGTATTCACGTGTCATTGGAGCTCCTTTAGCCTTCACTTGAACACCTATTATTGCTTCCATTGGCACTTCAGTTCTAGGTATTGAAACTGCATGTGGTGGCAGATATATAGGTTGCAACATACCGAATGTGCATTCTTGAGACACAAAATGACGACAGCCCCCATGTGAAGTAAATCCACACCACTCACAACGATATCCTAAAAATATATTTTATAAGATTAGTATATTTAGTTACAAAGAAAGACAAATTAAATTAACTTATTCTACCTGTTAAACATTCAGTTGACCAACATGTTTTCTTACAATATGCACATTTTGAAGACTGTGGTAAATTTCCTTCACGCCAATGATGAACATGCTTTACAGATACCAACTCTTTTCCTGGAACGTAAGTGGCATTTTCCTTGCAATCAGCAATTGCAAAGTCTTGGCACTCAATGTGCGCATAATATTCACAGACTAAAATTCATAATTAAAAATATTTCTTTTTTATTTTAAGATCAATTTTTATAACTTACTTAAGCAGTGAACAGCAGCAGTTTCATCTAATCTTTTGCGACAAACATTACAAAACCTTCTTTTGTGGTGACTTGGTTCAGACCAACAATGTGCTACAGGATTTTTGATCAAACATGGAGCAATTCCTGAACACGGTGTAACGACATTGGTGACACATTTCTCATGTACAATGAAATTGCAAACTATGGATAAATGTAAATATAAATAGGTTTGTAATCATCTATATTTATGTATGAGTATACTTCGCATGCATTCATATAAATAGTCATATTGTATTATATTTGTACAACTTTTCTAAGAAGAAAAAAAATGGACGAAATCGCGATTCATTAACTTTCTTTTTCAATTCAATTTTTAGTTTTCCCCCAAACTCTTTCCCTGGGTATGACGTCAACAAAACAGCATGCATTTTTGTATAGACATGCGCTGTTAAAAATTACTTTATGTACATAGTAAAGCTTTATTTTGCAATGTTTATAACCACGATCCTGGCTTTTCAAAATATTTTCACTAAATTATTATTTATTTGACATTTTCCATGACATGATATTCATGTAGATAAATATTGTGATGGTAATAATAATTACTTAGAAGAACGAGTGTTATATTTTTTCAGTCATTAAACACATAACTTCTTTTTGAAAAAGTAGCAAATAGTATTAAAAATAGTTTTAATAAATATCCATTCACAATTTGCATGACTTTTTTACCGCTATTTAAGAAAATTAATGGAGAAGCAAATACTGAAAATTATATTTAAATCAAAAAAATATTTTTAGATATGTTTGTTGTGAGTAAATAAATAAAAAGTACTCAACACAAAGGAATGAAATAAAAATATTAGATACATTTCTAATTTTAAATCTAATTTCATGATCCGGAAACAACAAATTGAAAAAAAAAGAATAAAGAACTAATTAATATTAAGAACCTTTTCTTTTATAATAAAGTTCAATTTTCATTCAATTTCATGTGTATTAAATGTAAACAATATTTACTAAATATGTATGAACATTAATTTAATTTTTTATATGAAATAGCCTGAAATTTTCATTATAGATTATGTTTTAGATTCTATTCCAAAAAAATCTCATCTTATAGTATGTCCCATGGAATCTAACAAAAAAAATATATATTTGCATTTACGCATATTTCGATAATTTATAGTTTTGATTTGTTTTAAAGAAAACCGTCTTAGTGATGCGCTTAATATTATTAGAACACATTTCTATTTGTTTTAGACATATTTAAATCCATTGATGAAAATAAAATATATGTAAGTCCTATAAAAAAAAACGATGGAAAAAGTCAATGGAAATGAACGTGCACTGGAGTCTGTAAGGAATTTCCCGAAACGCAAACTAAGATATCTTAAATCAAATTATAAATATTTCCATCAAAGCTAAAAATATGTATTTTAATTAATGTATAAGGCTTAACGTTTTTACCTTCGCAAATGTAGCCTTGTCCTATTAGGCCCCACAATAAATCTGAACAGTGATGGCAATAAGTTGGCTTGTGGAACGTTTTCTTTCCGAAAGAATGTCCACCATACGCCATTTTGTTCAGATACTCTTCCGTTGGTACTTGATGTTTTTATTATTATTATTATTATTACTATTTTATTTCCTTCCTTTTATTATTTTGTTATATTTCTGTTCAATTATATATTGATTTATCTCCACGATAAGAAAGCGTAATGAATTAAGATCTCTTTCTTTATTTATATCAAGTTGACCAAATAGATGTTGAAAGATGTAAATGAACGACGTTGTGGACTTGTCGCAATGAGGTCTAAAGACCTTATACAAAAATGAGAGATTCTTGCATGCAAATTTTGATGGAACCAATGATTATCGAAGAGGAATGCCGATTTTCTACGCTCCTTCTAAGGCTCTCAAGCGACTTGAGCCTTTTGCAGCAGCGGACTCGGCAGTACTACATCATCGTCCATTTTCAATCAACTGACAACGGAATTTCCATCATTGCATTATTTCTTGATCCTTTTCGGATGTTTCTCGCTTAACCCGGAAATATCAACTTTTCACATTTAAGTTCTTTAACTCTTTTGACTTTGGTATTCATGAAAAACACCCTTCTACGTTGCCGAAATAAAGATAAAAAAAATTAAAATATGTGTGGCTATTGTTAAATGAACGTTACTAGAAAGGCTTTTTAAAATTCACACTTTGATATTTGTTATCAATTTCAAAATTTTCACTTTTTCCTTTCTTTTTTCTAGAAAGTATATCACTCAGCTGTGAAGAAAAATTTTATTGAGTATTTTTCAAGCTTCACTTTTTTTCTTCTTTACTTTAAACTTTGTCATATTTTTTTTTCTCAAATTTTTACATTTATCTCTTTTTATCTCTCAGAATTTGTTATTAATTCAATTTTTTATAGAATTTTGTCACTTATGGTCCTATTGTAACTCCATAAAACTTAAGAGAAACCGATATTAAAGATATTAAAATAAACTACGTACTGTAATGTGTGGGGAAAGCCTCTTCTTTAGAAATTTTTCCTCCTATCAACACACCTTTTCCATATTTTCTCAAATTTGCTTCCAATATTTTCTTATCGCTTTTCCAATAACCTAACACACCATCAACAAATTTTCTTTGTTTTACACGATATTTTCTTACTTTCTTTCTCATGTATGTGTGAAATATTAATAACTTTAATTTTTCGTGGAAAGTTTCGTGATACGCTTGCGCATAGTCATATTTGAGAGAATGAAATATAGATGGAACAGTTTTATGTTTTTGATTCGGCTCTTTTAATATTTATCAATTTTCTTTTATCATAAAAACAGAATATAATGAATCCATAAAATATATGAACAACGTTTTTCGATCATTTTTTAATTTCTAATTCTTTTTCCTCGAACTCAATCCGTGTGGCAACTTTTTCACGACGATATTCCTGATGAGCTTGATTGCAAACTGCTTCAAATGCCTCATCAGCCGTTGAACAAAAATTGGGAGATTGAGTTAAAACTTGACGTGCATTTTTTTCCGCTGGTGTTAAAGCTTCTAGATGTTCGTAGTTTAAAGATGAAGGTAATCCAATTTTTCCCGAATTCATAACAATTCGTTGACTTATACTCAAGCATTCAGAAGTTAGGTCCAAAATATTCACACTTTTAGGATTTATTTCTTCTACATCCAAAACGAACTTCAAATTTTGAAAAGTTTCCATCAAACCAAGACGAACACGCTCGATTGTATTTATCAATTTGTTATTAGATGCAAGAAGTAGAGAATTTCTCTGGGTCAATTCTGCCTTCATCTGAAAATATTTTAAGTTAATGAATAAGTAATAAACTTATAAAGTGACAATAATATTTATGGCTAGGTATAAAGAGCTCTTTTGAATTTTTAAATGAGTTAAATTAAATTACTTTTGCTAATTCTTCGACCATGAGGCTTGAGGCTAGAAATTTGGATCTCCAAACTTCAGATTGGCTTGATAGATATTCAATTTGCTCCGTGTTGGTACTCAAGCTCTTTGCAATTTTCATTTTGTCTTCTGTTAAGTTATTAACTTTGGCTTGCAAATCTTCACCAAGGCAATGTACTAAGAGTCCTTTAAGTTCAGTGTTTACTTGCATTTGAAAGTTTAATTTATTCTCAAAGAGATCTCTTTCCTTTTTCAGTAGTCCGATTTTACTTTCATCAGTTTCATCTTGAGACAGTTTTCTGAAAGCTTCAATTTTATTCATATTCATGTGATTAACTAATTCGCTTATTTCAAGTTGGTTCTTATTTGAAATTTTGATTGACTTCTTATCACCATGATGTGGTATGATTGGTTTTACACAGGCCTTAAAATATAAATTAATACTTTATACATTAAACTTTTTGTAACAGATAAATAAACTTACACGATAAGGTTCCATCAAAACCAAATTTAATTTTCTGTCCTTCAATGGTACTTCTGGTTTTCTTAATGATTTCAATTTCGGAATTAGATAAAATCGCTTTCCTTTGGGTTGAACAGGTTTCGGAAAATTAAAACTGTCACTTTCCGCATCTGATGGATCATATAAAATTGATGATGTAGATTGAAATTGTTTGGACAAATATTGTTTTCCCAATTTATCAATATCATGTTCGTTTGTTGAAGTCGTTTTGGGTAAGGAATTAAAGGTACCTTCATTTAGCAGTTTACTTGGATTTTCTGTTCCATCTCCTGAGGTTCTTTTCTCAGTCGATATCATAACTTTTTCAATAATTTTAAAAATAAGAAATTCTATTAGATTTATATTTATGTATACAATAACACAACATGGAAAAGATTTCTTCTGAACAATCTCTTTACAAATAATTTATCGATTAGATAATTTTGACAAAAATCACTCTTGTTTAATTTAAAAATAATCTTTAAGTTTAGAAATGTTTAAAATGGAAACTCTGAATTTACTTGTAAAGTACAACATCTACTACAAAATTGCAACTAGTACAATACTATGTTATTCAGCTAGTACATTAAAGGGTGTGTTTTCGAGAATCTAAATATTGTTTGTTTATGTTCATTTTTATTCGTAAAATATAAGTTTCCTTCAATAAAATAAAAAATTCGAAAGTACAAAATGTTTCTCTACAACACGGAAAGATACCTTGCTGCCTTATATTCACTTGGAGGATTTTTTAGTCTCCTAAGCACTATATCAATGGCAATTGTATGGATGCATTGGCGTGTAGTTTTAAATACCTGTGCTGGAGACTTCCACAGTTATCAATCATACTATGACGAACATGATTGTGGATGTATTTTATATGCTAAAGATACATTGTCATATTTCGTTGGTTCTGGTAATAAAGTTTGAAATTATACCCATGTTATATTTATTAATTTAAACATGTATATTTTCAGACATATGGATTTGCTTTTGGGCTACATTTGCATCTATTCTTCCTTTAATTTTCTGTTTCGTATTTGGCTGCTATCATGTATACCGTGTATGTTGTAGATCAACCCCTCCAAGAAGAGCTAAAACAGAACTTCATCAAAGATCAAATGAAGTGATGCAATTGACAGTCGAAGAAGATATCGTTGAAGAAAACGATATATCGCCTTATTATTGGACACCTGTTACTATAATCGCTATAATAATGGTTTTTTATACTTTAAGTCATGCAGTTACGGTATCAGATGGATTTCGCAGGTATGTAGAACGATACATTTGCTTACGTTTTATTTTATTTTATTTTTGAATATAGCACATGTAAACAATATCGTAACACCGTTGTGAAATATATTCAGGCGCAAGGACAAATGGTAGGTTTAACGTTTCTAAAAAACTCTATAAATAAAACTCAGTTTTTAAGACTACCTAGGGTTCAGACCAAAAAATTGTTCTTGACACTTCGAGTCTTAGTAAATTAAAAAATTGCAAGAATGATTCTTGACTTGGTATATAAAATGGAGGCTCTACATTAAAAATTTTTTTTAATTAATATCTAAGGTTGGAGTGATTCAGTCCAGACTTAGCTGTGGAGCGATATTTGATTTTATGGATTACTTGCATCAAGATTTGTCATACGAAAAACGCCGTGATTACAGAATAAATACATCAATTCCATTCATCTTAGCCGTGGTGGGTGTTTGGGGAGCTTGTATTTGTTGGATTGGGATTACAATAGTAAACATAATGCGTTGCCGACACAGTAGAAGAGTCAGAATTTAATTTCCTACTCTTCAAATTACATAATTCAACACAAATTCACTTTATGAAAAAGAAACATTCTACAAGATTAAATTCCAAAAATTTCAGAGCATTTTTATTATATACTTAGTCTATAAGAAAATAATTGATTTGTCATATTTCAATCTTATATAACTTATAACGATTCCGTCTTATTTTATTTTTAAAGTAAATTTTAACTTTGACATGCCTTAAAAATTACACTATAATTATATTTGAACAATATCCATCCACGTAGTTATACTTAGAAAAATTAAAAATCATTTTTTAGACTAAAATTAAAACACAATGTAATTTTTAAATAAGAAAATTTAATAATAAAAACATATTTTTTGATAATAATAAATGTTTGTTTTGAATTTAATTAGTTTTAATCTGCTTTTAATAATAAATTAATCGTTTGCTGATAAATGTTTACTGCTAATTAAAAGTACCAAAGTTTCCATCAAAGTTTCTCCGCTTTGTAACTTAATCATAAATTTAATGCTTCTCATTTAAACAACTCTGAATTTTCTTGAGCCAAAAATATCAGTCAATTTCTGATCACAAAAATAATTAGCTTTTCATAAAAAATGTCTACTGAACAGTAAGAATTTTAGGGTTTGACTTTAGTCAAAGAATGTTAGTTTGATGTACGTACCCGGTACGTATGCAGCTTACAAACTTATTAACATACGTCATAAACCTATAAATACTCAATAGAAATTATGGAATGGAAGGTGACATCAGAAATAAATATCCTTATCATTGGAGTTCAGAATTGAGTTCATGCGGTTCCCTGCTGATGTGTACACACTTATGAACACTTGTTCTCAGTTTACGCTCATTTATAATTTTGATTCGATAAGGTGTGGTTGTGATTTCAATTGGAGTGAAGATGGGTAATTATTCATTAATTTAATTTTTACCATAATTTGAGGAGTAAGAAAAGGTTAAGGATTTTAAATTTAAAATAATAGCAAATAGATATATCTTATCATAATTTGAATATTTAGATATATCTTTTTTTCATTCATTCATTCATTCATCATTCATACAGATAGATATAGGTAGTTATTCACTTTTGTTAAAAAAAGAACATATTCCAAGAAATTCCATTAACACAATGTATATTTAAATTTATATAACTTTCATAAATATATATCGTTTAAATTGTAAGGGCAAAATGTAAAACAGAAGAGAATTAATGCCAAGATTAATGCTATCATCTTCAGACATTATTAATTAGTTTTTTTTACTCTTACTAAAAATGTTGCTTCATTTTTCATTGTCAAAGGTCATTTTAAAGGCGCTTCAGATAATGCTGTTTGTTTCTCTCTTATTAAGAATATGATTACATATTGAAGTGAAACAATTTACAGTTTTCAGAATACATGAAGATATTTTCTCAACTTTCATTTCATCGACTAGTTTCGATGACAAAATATCATCATCATCATCAGGATTTTCTACAATATTTAAATTGTTTCACTTCAACATTAAATCAACATCAGACATGTTGATATTATTAATTTAAATGTGATTAAATTTTTTAATAGGGGCACCAACAATCAAACGTAGGGGCTCAGAAATACCTATGGAAACTGTTGATAAGTTTGCTTCCATTCCTATGGTAGAGAGTGGTTTAAAAGTCGGGATGATTGCTTACAATAGAGTGAAGCGAACAAATCAGTTAACATACTGGGGACTGCAAACATCAGAAAATGTTATATTATCGTTACTGGAATCACTTCGTCCGATTGTAAAGCTAGTAGAAAAACCTTTGGTGAAAATTGATAAAATTGGATTATCAGTTTTAGAAAGGTTTGAGGAGAACATGCCTAACCTTTATTTGCCTCCACAAATGATTTATTGGAACACGAAAGAATATGTTTCTGATAACTTTGTTCAACCTGTTCTAAAAAGAGCAAATTCTTTTGGCGACATTGTTGATGGAGCTTTGGATAAGGCTGATAATGCTCTCGATAAATATTTACCAGATATAGAAAATATAAAAACAGATGAGTCTGAGCATACAAATGAGAAAGGTAATCATGCGGTTCAAACATATCGTCGTGGGAAAAAGATTTCTAAGAAATTGAAGCATAAGTTAACATCACGAACTGTTGCTGAAGTTAGAGCATTGAAAAATGATGTCCATGTACTCATCTATGCTGCTGAAATGATTGTCAAGAATCCAAAACTAGCCATTAGAAAATCAAAAGAAATTTGGAATTATTTGTCTCTTAATGAACCGGAAAACCAAAAAAGACCAGAAACTTTAGAAGAACTATTTGTTCTTTTAGTAAGGTATGATAAAGAAGAAAAATAGTCCTTTTTGAAACAGTTTTTTTATTTTTTCTTTCTTTTAATTTCAGAGAAACTTCAAGAAAAATTGTTCACTTGATTAATTTTTCTGTCAAACTTTCTTCGAGAGTTCAAAATAAGACAAAAAGTTTCGTCTCAGAAATCGTTCATCAGATTTTCTATTTTTCTGATTGGATATTAAAGGTATCAGTAATGATATGTTTGCAAAATAAAATTTTTAGTAGAAAAATGAATATTTTTTAGACAATTCATCTCGATTTGCATAAAATATCTTTGACCTATGAAGATACAATGGTATGATGGTTTCACTTTAATTAGATTTCTATCTAAATATTATAACATAACGACTTAATTATTATAGTAATTTATTTTCTAATATTTACAGGAAAAACTTGCAATATTTTTTTCGGGACGTTTGGAAGCAGAAAAAATTGAAATGTCATCTCAATCAAGAGTCTATACTAGACCTTCTTCTATTAACGGACTTTATTAATTTCACTTAAATTTGCTTAACAAATTTATCTTTGATAAATTTTTATGATATAACTTTCATTACTTTTTCTTCCTATTATTGAATAAATAAACATTCAAAAACTTCACATCCCTATCTGCAGTTACAATTAGATATTTTTCGACTCTCTCAAAATGATTAATCTTTTTCGGTTTTAAATTAAAATTTTTTGCAACATTCGTCAATGATTTGTTTTTCCGAATCATATTAAAATGAAAACTTACAAAACACGTAAATATAAATAGGGAGTTTTTTTTTATTTTAAACCTGTATAATGTTCTACACAAATATTTTGTTCATGAACAATTTATTTAAATAGATAAATTTGATTATATTAAAGAAGGTTGAAAATACTTTATAAATATGTATATCGATTTGTATTTATTAACTTTGAATTTTCAAATTTAACTATGAAAAGGAAGGCAGTTACTGAAGAAGCTTAGGTCAAAGTTTTTAGAATTTTAAGTGGCTTTTGTTCGTTTTGAAGAATGTTCACATACTTTTTCATCATTGCAATTTCATAGAGTTTCGAATATTGTCAAGTTCGATATCTGTTGAACAATTTTCAGAATTTGATTGGAAAAGAGAATCTATACTTGTAACAGTGTTTGAATTGTTTGTAACTTCCTTATCAAGTTTCATAAGAAGAGGTTCTGAAACAGGCGAAATTGGAGTCAAAGGTACTCTTTGTTGTGGCTGAGAATTCGATACCAAATTTCCGCTGTTTACATCTTCAATTGCTTTTCGAAGCTGTTAAAACAAAAAAGTATTTAGTAATCTTCTACTTAAAAGATTTAAATAGCAAAGCAAACCTCTTTAAGAGCGACAACTCCAACTAATCGTCCAATTTGTGTGACATATGCATGATTTATTCCCACCATAGAGAAAAGAGAATGAACCTTTAATAAAGATGTTCGCTCGACAAGTTGGAACGGCGCTGCATCAATATGTACGTTTGCTGCTTCTAAATCAATTGCTTTAGCCATTTCTTCTTGTTCCCAAATTTTTTGATCTTCTGCTGACATATCACAGACACGTTCTCGTGGCAATTGAACCTTTTTAGAAATACTACTGGGAAAGTTTGGTCCGTCGACGCTCGGTGACATGTCACCTTTCCATCCCAAAGATGATTTCGAGCCTAATTCTGGATCGTTTGGATTTTGAACGTCTTGAAGTGTTGCTGATTTTTTGAAAATAACATCAAAAGCAGATCGAATACGGTTTTCCGCTACCGTGATGGTTGAATAAGGCGTATGTATTGGACTATGAGCTGAACTTAATGGACTAAATCCTTTCATAGTGAATGAATTTGTCTTTTTTAGAATTGATTTTTTTGGAAGTGAGCCAAACACGGGATTAAACTGTGAGCTTTGCTTTTTAGCTTTTGGTGTAAGCATTTCATTGTTTGCTATTTGACGTAATTTATCGATATCAGGCGCTGGAGTGACTTCAAATCTCGAAGGTCTTCTTTGTTGTTCAGACTGCATAAGTTTAATTCGTTCCTGTTCTTCACGTTCATCCGCTTCCTTTTTCCATTTTGCTGCAACTTCTAAACGTTTCTCTCGTCCAATATGCTTCTCTAACATTCTAATCAATTCAAAACGTTGAACTGATCCCAAAAGAATCATATTATCTGGACTGTCGACCAATGGGAAACTTCTTAATTGCTTGTTCTGCTTCAAAACCTCTTTTAGTGTTTGGTAGGTAATGCCTTGCCAAATATACTTAACATCTCGAAGCATGAAGTCTTCTACTGTAAAGTTATACATTCCACTGCCAGATGGAAGGAGATCAGGTAAATAGGGGAGTTTCTTAATTAAAATGATACTGTCGTATATTGATGGTTGGAGAAGAGCTGCTATTGCATTTGAAATCAAAACTGCAATCATCACAGGAACTAAATGTGAAATTTGACCAGTCATTTCAAACACAATTACACCAACAGATACAGTATGTGTCACACTGCCTGCAAAAGCTGCAGCTCCGACGACGGAATAACCTCCTGGAATGATAGGATTTGTTCTTCCACCATATCGAACTCCTGTTGGAAACGACAGATGCATTGCTTCTCCCATTATGCGTCCCATTGCAGCACCTAATATAAATTAACCAACCCATGAACTTAACCAAATTTCTATGTTAAATTTTCACATTTACAAACCTATTTTAAAAACAGGAATGAAAATGCCCGAAGGCACTGGAATAGTTGAAGTTATGATTGAGAAGAAAAACTTAAAAAGATAAAAAGAGAATTTATTAAGACTTTATAAAATAAAACTTAATTAATTAAATATTATTACCGTATATAGCAAATAACAAACTAGGTTGAAAAAGACGCCATCCACATAGGTGTTGGACCACTGCGAAACAATCGCGGCTTGTTCAACATTTAAATTATTTTGTGACCATGTGAAATTGGTGAAAAGGTTTGAAACCTGAAAATTTTAGTTTGCAAAAATTTAATGTAAGTGATTTAGATTTTCGTGTTCAATGTAATGAGTTAACCTGTTCATGAGTACTCAGTTCACCAGCTATGAACTTCCCAAGCCCATTGGGATATGAGACCGAAGCGACCTTTTTGATAATTAAAATATTGCCATTAAAAAGAAAATGGAAAATTATCATAGAAACACTTACTATAAAAGCTAAAATTCCAGGATAAATAAAACGATTTTTCTGTAGAAACTTATTGAGAACTTTATTTGAGCGCATGAAGAAGACGTATCGTCTATGCACCCACACCCACAAAGCTCCTCCAAATCCACAAATAATACTTAAAATTGAATTTTATTCTGATTAAAAGAAAAATGATTTTTAAATTTCATACTTACCCTATAAAAGCAAATGCCAGAAGCTCTTGGGGATCATAGGGAAAATCCATTGTAAAACTAGTTAAAAATAATGCAGTTAATGTATCTGCTCGTTGAAACCACACAGCTAGTAAGCGAAAGAATGTCGCGCCGCATACAGCACCAAAGAAACCTCTCCAATAATTTCTCACAGCAAAATAAGTGGTTGTTACTTCGATACTAAATAAAACACCTCCCACTGGAGATGCAAAGCATGATCCCACCTTAAAAAGTTGATATAATTATGAAGAAAATATATAATTTATTCATTTTTTATTTACCCCGACAGCACAAGCAGCTGCTAACATCTCAGTGTTTCGAGACTCGTTTTCAAATATACCTTGAAAAGATGTGATAAGTTTGCTTAACAATTGAGCAACAATACTGGCAATATGAACAAAAGGTCCTTCCTTCCCTAAAGGCATCCCTGAACCTAAAGTTGCCTATTGAATGAATGACAATAATGCTAATGAATAACCTTGAATAAATGTGATCCATTTATCTCTACCGTTAATCCTATAACTTTTGCAACAAGTGTCTTAAATGTCAAATATTCTTTAAGCGCAACACCTCTAAGAATTGTCTTCATCTCAGGAATCCCCGAGCCTAAAATTTATTAATTGTCAGTCAATCAAGTTCAAACGATTTAATTAATTAAAAAAACCTATGCTTTGTGGTGCAACTAAGTGCACAAATCCAGCTGAGAATAGAACCAAACAAAAGGGTAAGGACACCCACGCAAGGAACTGTATTGCTGGATCTGATGTGAGATCTCTGTATAACCATACTCTGGCATTGTTACACATGGAGATTCCTTTATCCATGACGTAAGAAAGAACAGCCATGATGAAACCAAGCATAGCTAAGAATATCCAATCCTCGCCCATTCTAGCAAACGTATGTCGCCAACACCAAGACACGGCTTGAAATATTTTTCCTTTTCTACGTCTGCCAAGTAATTCCTGCAAATTCCCACCACTGCAGGTTTATATTTCCGCTTGTATAACTTCATATTTTATGTCTGTACTTTAATGCTACTTCATTAATTACCTTATCTTTAGCTCTATCTTCTTTTTTTCGTTGTCGCTCCAACTGTTTAAATCTTCTTGCTTCATCTTTTGCATACTCTCCTAAATCTTTGGTATAACGACCATACATCTAAATAAGATGAGAAATAATTTTAATTATATTTAAATCATTCAATTTCTAAAAGAGTAACAATATTTTTATAATAGAATATTATTCCATGCTCTGTACATGCTTTGAATTTAAGATTTATATGAAAAAATAACAAATATCTATTAAAAGATTTAATAACAGTTATAATTTCGTATTAACGAGATATTACCTAAAAGTGTTAAGGATATGGATCAACATTGTCACTGTTTTATTTAAATTTATTATTTCACTTATTTTTTTTTAGAAAGTATTTTTAAATGTCTTCCTTATTTGATTATTTCCCTACTTATAACTATAACTTTAAATTGTAAATTTAAGGAACAAAGAGCATCAAGTGCATTACACAATTTAAACTCAGGCATATGAAGGAAAATTTCTTATCAAATATTTATCACTATTTTCAAGGTTTAATTCGCTTGGGATTTCACTAATTGTTGTGTAGTTAGAGACAAATAGATAATTATTAATGAACTTGAAAATTACAAGATTTTCACAAAGCAGATGATTTCCAATGAAATTTTCACACAAAACTAGATAGGGATGTTCGAGAAAATAAATGAGAAAATATAGAAAAAATTGTCGAACCGCCAAAAAAATGTTGTTTAAAAATAGAACAATCATGTCATTCTTCCTCTATATAGAAATTATTTTTTATCATTAATTAATGATTATATACTTATTTTAAGGTTCAAATTGAAAAAAAATTAAACAAAAGATTTAAATTACAATTTTATAAAGCGTTATAAAAATTTTCAAAGACACTGTGCTGCACAGAAAGATAGTTCAAGGTTGCGTTTATTTAGTTTTGTTAGACAAGGTGACGAAAATAAGAAAAACAATGAAGAAATAAGTTATTCCCAGCTTTAAGAATGGATCAGCCATTCATTGATGTTCCATTGATTGTCAATAATTCATCTATATATAAATATACTAATACAATCTCTTAAATAATTATAGAACGATAATAGATGTTTATTGCGAGAGTAAAAAATATTACAAATTTTGAAGTAAATATACATCGCGTTGTGTCTTAAAATTGTTTATATCATTTTCATTGTTACTTTTTCACCGGGACACGTTTTGAGTGTAGGTATTTTTAAATACGTTTTCCTTTTGTCTTTTAAATTATGTATGAGGAAAAAAACTTTTCTGTTTTTAAAATACATAAATATAATTTTAATCTCTTGTATATGTGGCATTGAAAAAAATAAAACTTCACAGTACATATTTACAAGATGAAAAGATGCTTTTGTAAATCCCAATACAAATTTTTACCCTTTCTCTTCTATGAATGCTTCTATTTATTTTCTGTGTTTATTGGTGAGTTTTTTCTAAAAAAATTTCATTTTCATTGAATACTTTCACCATATTTAAGATAAATATGATAAGTTTTTCTCTGTGAAAAAACAACTTCATCTATAGTAGATGATCTGCTCTCAATTGTCAATTTTAAGTTTCCAGAAGGACTGTTGCCTAGTAATAACATTCTGATTTTCTAAACATTCTACACATTCAAGATAGATACCTAATTGTTGAATAAATATGTAAAGTTATTATTATAAAAATATCATAACGGAAACACTCATCGTGATAGTAAAGTTATCCAAGAATAGAAATTTTACTATCGAATTCTGTACAAAAAGTAGGAATTTAAAACTCATTACGCTTTTACATGTTTTGATAAACAGTTTTGATTTTAAAAACCTTCTTGAACACACTAAGTTTGAGTAAGATTGACGGTTGAAAATTGGACAACTGTCAAGACGGCTTAAATATTCATTCAACTCAATAAATTTGATGTGTTTATGATCTTACAATTTTTATTTCTTCAGTTTAATCCCTTCGAAGGGCTTTCGTAAGCGGAGGCCCTCGTAAGATTTCAGGTGAGAAATTGTTGTCCTAACTTTTCTTTTGATTTCCCGAAAATGTTAGAAAAAATTACATTGTCGAATTGATAGCTTCATGAAAGTAATTTATTTTTATTATTTTACTACTTTAATGAAAAAATTATTGTTGATGTAAAACGAAAAACGGTTTTCAGACAATCAGAAGATTTTATTCTCAGATTTATTTCATCGATTAGTTTCGGTGGCAAAATGTCACCATCATCAGGACCTTAGAAATGTTTGAGAATTTGTCAATATTCACAAATTCTCAAACATTTCTAAAATCCTAATGAATGATGGTGACATTTTGCCACCGAAACTAGTCAATTTCATAACATCAGACGTATCAATTTAATACTAATAAGAAAAAATTATTGTGTATCAGTTTAAGTCTACTACTTTGCAAAAAAAGTAGCCTTAAAACGAATTTTATCGTCTCAATTCTAATTAAATTTACCTTTAAACTAAATATGCTAGATAGATATGTCATGCGAAATTTATCTAATAGTGTATCCAAATCAATCAATCATGCATGCATACATGCTTAGTGCCGTTATTAAAAGCAAATTTCCTCACAAGAGTGTTTTTGTAACCGTCACCATCGTAACTAGAGCCATCATCATCGCTAGAATATTCATACTGGTCAGGCTCTGAAAAACTAGCCGGACAAGGATAAAAAGCCTGGTTTTTAACACGTCTTTCTCTTCGTCGCGGTTGCTGTATATCCATAGAATTTGATGACATACGACGCTCACGATATTCTCGAAGAACCCGTTCGAATTCAGCCCATTCTTCATCAATTTCATCGACATTTTCCTCTCCAAAAGCTCCCGCATCATGTATAATACGCTCAAAAAAATCTCTTCCCCTTTCCATTTCTCTTTCATGTTGCTCACGATTGTGATCTTTCATTTTTATTGTTGCTTGTTTGTCTGATAGATTGTTCAATTTGAGATAATATTCAATTTATTTGTTTTATTCTCAACGACGTTTTTCTTTCTCACTTTGATCAAATTTACTTCTTAAGTCGATATTTAACTTACGAAATAGAAGAAAAAGCGGTAGAGAACAATTTTAAAAATTTAAATTTAGACATTCGTTAATTTCGATTTGCTTTAATCACTGAATGATAGGTTATTACTTGAGATATTTTTAATATGAATGTTTTCTTATTTTAATACTTTTCACAATTTCTCAACCCAAATTTCTAAAGATTTTTGTATTATTCTTTCGAAGCACTGAATATTTAAACTTTTTTTAAATATATTATGCGTTATTCGGTGTTCAAATAATTTTCATGATCGTTGAATTAGAGATATGTAAAATACATAAGAAAGAAGAAAATTTTTAGAATTTTGATGTCAACTCGTTAACAACTTCGTTCAGAATGAATGGCTTTCGCTCGTCACAGCTCCGAGAAGGAAAGTAAACCTAATTCTCATAAATTGCTTGATTATACTCGCTGATTACTCTTCTTATATTTGAAATGATTTCATGAAGAAAATTCTCAATGCTGCTGATTCTTTCACAAATGCTTATCCCTGCACTGCTGGAAGCACTTCTTTTACCTCAACAAATTGATATTTGCTATCCATCCATAAATCGGGGCAAGGAAAACGAAATCTCTCTTTTTCTAAAGTTTCGATTCGGACCATCTTGAAATCATCGAATCTTTAACTCAACACGCTTGAATATTTTTATATCATTTAAATAAAGTGCCAGACTCATCACTAGTAAACTTCTTTCACAGTGTGATTAAAAATTTACGCTTTATTTTGTCTCATCATCACAAAAACATTGTTTCTCACGCATCTCTATACTAAAGTTAAATTGGTTATTGGGTTCCGTTTTATAGAGATGAAAGATACAAAACTTACATCTTCAAATATTGCACAAGAAAAAATTAATTTCTTTTATCAGATTTAGCAAATATTTATAGAAAAACTCGGGAATGAGCAAAAAAATGTTTGTTTTACTTTTAATGATAAATATTGAACTTTGATGCTTCTGTTTCTTAATCGGGTTTTGTCCATTTTAAGTTTTCCTAGTATTATCTTTATTAACATTTCGTCGAGAAGATGATTTCTCTATAAGAAGTTAAACTCCATAATTTAAAATGATAATCGATTCTTTTTAATTCCTAGAACAACTATCATTGAAAGTTGAATAGTTTTTCCTATTTTTTTTAAATTATGTTGTATAATTTGCTCACATCTAATTATCCAAAATTATTTCTTCTTGAATAAAGAACTTACTCAATTTACGGAATCCTTTTATTGAAATTTGTAAATTTTAATAAATTTTTAAAATAAAGCAGCTTGATATGTGGTGTCAAAGACAAGACTGAAAATAAACCTAATTGCGAAAAGAAACTCCAAAACGATTTAATTTTCTTATCATTTTTTGATAAAAACTACCATTAATTTATTGCTACCTTAATTAGCAGAAGCCGAATAAAAATTGATGTTTGATTTAGCAGTGATTTGATTTTAAAACTAATCAAATTTTTTTTGAGTGAGCACCTTAAACATTATTTTTAAATGAAGCATTTAAAGTGATAAATTGTTTTTTATCACATCTATTCTTATTTTGATTCTTTGCATTGCATTGCATTGTTATTTTTATTCTTTTCTATGGTCTTTTCGAGGAATCTTTTTTGATCATATTGATCATACAACAACCACAATTGCTTAAAGCTCAAAAAAGTTTAATAAAAGCTTTAAAACTTTAATATGAAAAAAAATCAAATTTTAAAGCTCTTTTGAAACGTTATAACTAATATTTTTAAAAAAAGTTTTAAATATTTAGTTTGCATTGAAGCAACTAATTCATAAATGAATTTAAAGCATTAGACATTTTCATATTTATTAATTTCCATAACTTTTTATTGAGAAAGTTCATTAAGAAATTAGCTCTCAATTCCGAATAAGTAAGGAAAAATAGCTCAACTTATTTCTTTCTAATGCAAAGAATTATGCATAATAGATCTTTTGATTTACAGTGGATTAAGAATCAATAAATATAAATAAAAACAGTTCTTGTTTTCATCTTGATTAGGTATATGTAAATATTTATATTACAATTTGGCAAATACTTTCAATTACTATTAATTTATCTATAAAATATTTAGTATTGTTACATGGACGTAAAATTTATTCTAAATCAAATTTTCAAAACGTATACCGATACAGAAAATTGAAATGACTCAATTCGTAAAAGATTATATCTACTCTTTGTGAAATATTTTAAACATTTTACTTACTAATGTGTTTTGATAGCCAAGTCCTATCTCGTCATCATCATCTGTAAGAGTATCCATTGGTTGGTTCATTTTGAGGATTTTTGGAACATTGAGATGATCCATTTTTGTGTTTATATGTTGTTTTGACATTTTCAAATAAAGTGAATTTCCTTCCTGTTAAAAAGTAGATATTAGAAGCTTAAATATCAAAACATCTAAGTACCATATCACCATAAATATATGTAAAAACAAGAATATTGAGACTTTTTAAAATAGTGATAGATAATATTTATGTCTTTGTTTCAAAATAAGTAGAAGATTTTGATAAAATACATTTTTTGAAAACTATATTTGACAAAATTGAGTGTCTCGAGAAAAGTATTTGATTTTAATTAGGTTCAAAAATGTTTATATAGGAACAAGGTGATATATGCATTGAGCCGAGGTCTCTTACTCTTATTATTAAATTTTACAATCGACTTGATTAAATTTGTTATCAGCTTTTATATGTATATGAAGTGATAAGAACAACTTGTTTATATTTTGGTCTTACTGATACAGGGTTATTCTGTGAAAAAAATTCTGTATAAGAAGTGAAGAAAAAAATTCATCTAATGACAGTGGCAGATCAATGAGTGATTCACTGCCTAAGTATATACCTTATATACCTACTTATAAGCAAAACTATTTTCTAAATGTCTTCAATTCAATTCAATATTTAATTATCAAAATATCAAGAGAGACATAAATT
>CVRI01000074.1:1187296-1207475 GCA_900005825.1 Clunio marinus | reverse complement strand
GCTGCATATAGATACCGATCGTAGATATATACATATATATATATATATGTATTTAAATGAAAGTATCATTCCTTTGAAAGGAAAATACTTTCAAAAAAATATAAATTTTGAAAATATTACAATGGCTTAAATTATGATAATTCTCTTTTCTAAAATAACGTCATAATAAAATCATGTTGATAATTTTGAAGATATATGAAAATACCCACACACTTTGTATAAAAATCTAGATATGTTCTCTGGTCACTGTTAAGTACGATCATACAGGTTTTGGGAGCTTTATTAGTTTTTCAGTTGATAGAAGCCATTTTGGTTTCACAATTTCAGTTGTGGAGAACATTTCCTTTTATTCCTGAATTTTTTTGCGTTAAGAAATTTTAGAATTTAGTAATCCATATCATTTTTGGATTAAGGGTAGATAGGGTGGGCATTGAAGAGAGCAATTTCAATTAAAATTAGAGATGGCATATTATGAATGAATCCTGAAACAGTTTTAAATTACAGTAATAGACGAATCTTGTTATTTATCATACTTAGAACTTATAAGTACTTAGATCGACAACATCGAATTTAATAAACATTTAATAAGTGATTCGTGTAATCAATATAATGAGGACTGAATGGATAAAAGAAATAATCTTCAGTAAATGCTCACAATTCTACATAGATATGATTCTTGATGACTCAATTATTCTTATTCATCAGGTGTGGGATGAATTTCTTCCAAGCAATCATGTCGCATTGGGTTTTAATTTTTATTAAATTACTGAGTAAAATTTATATCTTCAAAGTTAGTCCTACTTACAGGTTGTAACTTTTTAAACTATGTTGTATATATTTCCAAACGTATAGTGAAACTGATATCTAACATTTTCTGACTTTATATTAGCTTCATATTTATAATAAAAGTAAAATTACTATTAAGTTTAAGCTAATTTTCAGCACATGTAATTAAAACTACCAATTTTTGTTTTTAAGGAAGAATTAAATGACGAAGGCATAATATACAAAAAATTGAATTCAGGATAATTTTTAATTTGAATATATTTGTTTTCGCAACAATGAATTTTGAAATATTTTGCATTTTAATAGAACATCTAAAAATATGAAAGCCGTAAGTAGGATCATGAAGAAATGTGACGGATGAGGTAAATCAATGAAAATCTGCGAATGATTAACATAAATATTTTCACCTTTTCCGTATATTTGGGATTTGTTTTCTAAATTCTTTCTTAGATTTTTGCGTTTAGCTTTAAACATTTTGCGAAAAGATATATAAGTTAAGTTTTTAAGTTAAATTTTTTCGTATCAGAACATCTGATGGTCATTTATATATATATATATATAAATAGTGGACACGCCTAACATTAAATTATATACTTTTAGCCAAATTGGCCGGGCGAACATATAAAATCTCAATTTTAGCATCTTTCATCTGATGATGAAAACTTAAAAAAGCGATCTTACAATATAATGACTTTATCATTCTACCTTCTTTCATAATTATTTTCGTCCGTTTTGTTGAATTCTTAGTTCTTCTTTATGTTCTCATATTTTCTCTCAAAGACGAAAAATATTTTATAACAGCATTTCGAACAAAAACTTGATATTCACAAATACCATGTTACTAAACAGAATGATTATGGTTCTCTTAAAATACATTCACAATCATTTCTGAGAAGTCAACTTTAAATGAACATACAGAACAGTTTTAGAGATAGAGTTATAAAGCTAAATGAAGTTTGAGAAAATGCACTCGTACCGAGTTGATGCAACGATCTCGTTTATATTCTACATTTTTGAATTCTTACACAGTTTAAAGAAAGGTTCCACATTACGTTTGAGTTTGCATTATTTTAGTTTTGCTTCAGGTTACAAGATGTTTTTTTTATTATTAATAAGTTCATTAAGATAAATAAATACATAATTATTATGATAAATATCATCACAATACGTGCTTTCTAAAAAATCTGACCGATTTATACACAATACATTAATTTAAAAGAAGCATTTATCGTCGATAAATGCTTCTTTTTGAAATAAAACACAGTTGAATAGATTTTTAAGAAAAAAATGACATCTTAATAAGATTTTTTGATCGTCCGAATTTGAATATTTTAAACAAATTTCATTTAGAATTATGAAGTATCAATCCGAATTATTCATTTCTATTGCAAGGAGGTTTCTTAGAACATATATGTTCCTTACTTTGATTTAATTAAGCAGAACTTAAATATTATTTGGATCGACGATCTTTTTTAAATGCGACAAAAATTAACAATATTCTCAATCCGTTCCCAGTCTGGCAATAAACACATGTGAAAAAAAACGACTGACCACAAAAATTAGAAGCCAAAAAAGATTAAATGGTCTGTATTGTTGCAAGCATTTACCTACGTATATCGAATGGATACCGCATGATTAAATTTCATCTTGTACGGCGGTTTAAATTTGTTTTTGTTATTTAAACAAAATTGGCACCAGTTTATTTTTATTCCATCTTATTTCATTGGTTAAAAGTAAATATATTACACCACTGCGAAACTAATGAGGTGAGAAATACCACAAAACAATTCAAGACGATGATTTCACATTTGAACTGCAAGTTTCACTCATCTGTTCCATTATAATTTGATAAAGAGTTTAATAAACGGTTCGATTTATTTGTGAGAGAAAAAGCTCAAATGATGAAAAAATTTATCTTTCAGAAAATAAAAGAAAAACAAAGCAATAAGGTATGCAAATATTAAATTAGATAGAGATAATAAAAGTACAACGATGTGATCAAATGATCGAAATGATCAAACAAATTACATATACATTATAATATTAGTAAATTATTGCGGTTCACTATTCCTTTTTAAAGAATTTAAATATTTAAGTAAAATAGTTCAGTGTTAATCTTTAGCTTATCTGTTCAATGCATACAATTTAAACGCCAGTAGAATTTAGAGGCAGCAAACAAAACAAAATATTTGTATTTCTTAAACAAATTCATAGTAACTTTGTTTTATCGTATAAATACTGTGATTTTACGAAGAGTGTATTGTTGACATGAACATCGTCAGTCGTCTTCAAGAAGTCTTATTTAAACAAGATGAGTAATGGAAACAAACCTTTATTGTGTTATATTGTATTTGCCGATGAACAGCTTGAAATATGCCGTTTGTGTAGATGTACGATTTATTACTGAGAGTTGACTCGGTAAAACTGAAAGCATTGCTTTTCATTCAAATACAAACTGGGATAACTCCATTAATTAGTTTATTCAAAGTTTAAAAAAATTGTGTTTAGCTAAAAATAAAACATATAATAATTCTCATTCTTTGTGAACTCAGATACGGAACATTACTTTCAAATGGCGTGGAAATTCAAACATTTACATATACTCTTACCCAATTGCCTTATTGTTTATTTACATACATATATTCTTGAACTGAAGGATTTCAAAAAAAAAGGCTGCGCTCGATACATATGTAGCTTGATCAAAAGCAATTTTTGTATACTGTCCCTACAGGAGATAAAGTTGGGACCAATGATGCCAAAGCACTTTTGAAATCTCTTCCTAAAATTCGATATGTAACAGAGCCTTCGACTGTTTTCATAGAATTTAAAACTCCAAAAATTCTTTCTACACAAAGTAAGTTTCTTTCTGTCATCGTCTTTGACCTGCCAAAGCAACTGACTGTTATCAATTGTCATCATCATTGCCTTCGTTTTAGAAATCAGAGGGAAAACATATTTCTAGGCACATGATTTTGTAAACGTTCAGGAGATTTTTTAACATAAAAGGTCGAAAATCGGTCGATCATTCAATGGAACAGACGCAAAAGATATAATTCACTTGTCGTTAAAGATTCCTTTTGAAAAGATGAAAATTTGTAAAAAAATATTTCTTGATCCTTTGGATTCTTTTGATGTTTTAAATTCTATACTCATAAGTATCAGGTACGTAGTTTGGAAAAGGGAAAAATATCTCAATCTTCATATAAAAGACCCTAATTTGGTTCCTGAAAGCATTCTTCCTTTTTATGATGAACCGAGAACGATCACTTATAATGAAATTTCAGTGATCATGTTGTAATGTTTGTTATGTATGTTCTTTTTGTAGAAAATTAGTCATAAATCCATTGAATTTTTTTATGTAATTATATTAAACTGAACTGAGATAGTTGTGATCAGAAGACCTCTCGTCCTTAAATTGCTTACATCTTAATTTTAAAACTGTCCATGTTAACAGATTTAATCGTTACATAAATAGAATTTAGAGTAAATGTTTGTAAGAGTAATACTACTAGGTAATTTTGAATACTTGTTAGTGCTTAATCTGAATATAAAAATGATATTTATCGCATAATTTACTTACCCATGAGGGTAATGAAATGATGATGATGAATTGAAATTATTATCATGTGTATGTCTTTGTCCGACCGCAGCCATTTGAGAATTGTGAAAAGCTACGAAAGCCGACGGAAAATGTATCGAATTGTTATTTTGTGAAGTAGAAAGATTTCGTGAATCTGCTTGTTGCTCAGTGTTACTTTGAAAAAATCCATTTGTAGCAACTCCATTTATCATTTGATTATGAAAGTGATGTTGATAAGGATAAATTTGTTCACCGAAAGGTCCTTTTTCTGGCATGATTTGTTCGGTGTGTTTCTTTATGTTTTATTTTTTTTATTTCTTATTTGACACATTAATAGCACTTTCATATTTTTTCTGTCTAATAATACTAAAAGTCCTTTCTAAGAAAAACTGTAAGCCTTGAGAACAAATTCATCATATCATTTTTTGTAAGAAAAAAACTTAAAACAATCACACACGTTGCTGGGGAATTTTTTTAACAACTGATAAAATAACTTCATCTTTTCAAATTGACTTGGAAAAATTTAACTTTTAACCATTAGAATTATAATTAACCAAGATTAAAAAGTAAAAAATAAAAAAAGTCAATAACTTTTATAAAAAAGGACACTTGAAAGCGCGAACACGTTTTTTCTCTTCTAGAACCACACCACAACTGAACATGATTTTTTTTGTTGTACATACAACAAACAGAAATTTTACGAAACGAAGAAAAAAACTAAAAGAGAAAAGAAGAAATAATAAAAAAAGAAAAACAAAAAATACAGAAAACTCAATTGACAGCATATTTAACAACTCAATATAACAAAGCAAAATGAAAATCTTGAAATAAACTCATAAAAATTCTTTACTTCGTAGTATTGGTGGAAGATATTTTCTTGAAGCCGATGTTTGAAGACTGTCGCCTGGAAATGAGAATAATGTGAGTTGTACAACTGATTCAAAATTTTAAGTTAGGATTCTAAAATTTCAATTTTTTTTTTTATTTTACTAAATATACTTTTTGGGATTGTGAAACAGAAAAAAATCAACGAAATTTGAATTGATGACAAAATTTGAATAACATTTTTTTCGGAAATTCATATATCTTAATTTTAAAATTTTTTAGGCCTGATAAATAAAATTAACTATAACTATTCCAATTTCTTTGGTTCCTTTATATTATTTTTACTGAGATTCTACTGTAGTTGGTAAATATATTTATAACAGTGTGAGGAAACTAATGGTTTTCGCTCCCAAATCTTTAAAGAACAATACAGTAGAATTCTCTAAATTCGACTGGAGTATTTATAACATTATGAATCCTTTTCTCGTCACTAAATTTTATTGACATTCCACAGTATTTTCTAATAAGTTTGAATCTATCAAACATATTAATTCCCACACCTATGTGATTTTATTATTCATTCGTAGCAAAATAAGATGTTCATCTTTTTCAAAATCTGTGTATTGAAACATCTCAGACTCCAAATGAGCCCTAAATTGTTTTTGAAGCTTAAAAATATCAGAAGAGAGAATGAAATTAAATCTTAATTAAGATCTTTGCTTGAACCGAATCGACTCGGCTCCAAAAAACCTGAAGTAAAACGTGAAAAGAAAAAAAAAACCTGTTTAAGATTGCGTCTCATCAACACACATTGAAACACATCATCAATTCATTGTGTGAAAATTAAAACATTATTTTTTCCTCTCCATCCATCCATTTCTAATTGATGATGTTGGCTGCTCTCACATCCGTATAATGGTTAAATGTCTTTATTGACTACAGAAATTATTTAAACGTGATTTTCATTTTCATACGATTCACAACTACAACTAAACATTTTCAAATAAAAATGTGTAAAGTAAAATAATGGATAATTGATCATAAGATTGAACAAAACAAAGACTCAAAATAAATAAACAACGTTGTGTTTGGAGCTGGCTTGAAATTATTTCGTTTGATTTTGAAGTTAAAAAGTAAAATTGATATACTTGCAAGAGCGATACAGGGTGTTCTAACTTTAATGAAAAAAGAAACACTGATCACTAACACAAATGTCGAATATCTCAAACAAAGCTATTTCGAAGATAAGGAGAGAGAGAAAGAGAGAGATTTCGTTACTGTGGTACTTGCTGTAGTGGGTTGTTCTTGTAGCATGATTATTGAAGCAAACTAACTTGGTATATTATTTGTCGTTAAGCTTCGATCTTTGCTCTCGATCAAAGTCTTGATCCAAGGGGTATTTCATGCAGTGGTTTTACCGACTGTCTATAAATGATGCTTCGAAAAGCATTTGCGCTTTTTCAAAAAAATGGTCATTTTCCAAGAATTTGCTTGGTTGAAATCTGCCTAGTGCTTTTTTTCTAAATAGTGCTTTTGTCTGCCAATGTTTTCGATGAATTACCCCTTGTCTTGATCGAAGTTGCACCTTCCTTTTGAGAAGAGAAAGAGAATAAAGGAAACATTTCTCATTAATGGTTTCTCTTTCATGTCCATTCCAAGAATTTTTACAATATGTATCTATATAGTCTTTTTCCTTTAGTATTTATGGTTTTATTTTCATATTTTTCTTTATTACTCTCGCCCACTTTTAATACATACGTTTACTCAATTTACCATTCTTTGTTGGATACACGCTCTACATGGTATGATGATGATTAAGTTGTCATCATTTTTATGTCTTAATCATCAATACACAGTAACACTGATTAATATTTGTAAAGAAAAATAAAAATCTCAGATTTATTTGTATTCTGATATTTTAAAAATTAAAAGTTCTGCTTCCTTTTCGTAACTAATCATACTAAAATTATTGGAATAAAAAATACGTATCTGGCCCTTGATAAGACTAACATGAATGGGTAGTTTCATCACTGAAATTTACTACTGCTTTTCCCAATAACTCCAAGTCGTCATTCACTTTTATCCAGAAATACAATTAAGCTGGACTCAGAATGTCAATTTTTGAATTTTAAATAGAACAAGTTGATGACCATGATCAATTAATATTTATAAATAAAAATTATTTTTGAAAAACTTATTTAGTGACAATAATTTTATACAAAAAATTATATTTAAGAGCTTCTAATTAATCGCAATTAGCCACACTTTACAATGTTTGAAGCTTTGTGCGAAATCGTTAAACAGATTATCATGATTACTTTTTCCTAACATTTCAGGACGCAATACCTTATTATATAAGGGTGAATTTTAGTAAATTAGAAAAATCATTTAAATTTTACATCCTATTTCATATATCTTTTTATGAAACAAAACAATTCATGGTGCTTAAGAATATAGCATAAGTTCAAACCGTCCAAAGAATATAAATCTAATTTATATATAATAATCAGAATGTACTACATGATACATTTTTTTATGACTTACATTTTTTATGTTGAAATATTTTGCATATCCAATATTTTTAAAAGTTGATAGTTATGGGTTTTACATCAGCGCCATCTTCAAGAAGCAACATTTTCTCATCATTTATAGTTCCTACAGTTTCACATCAAGGTTGGTTTGAATCAATTTTACTATTTTTACATTAACAGTGAGACAAATAGTATCTTTTATTCATTTTCTGCTTCACATAACTCATATTTTATGGTACATTAAATCAATTGATTATCGATAATTTTTTTTTGTTTCAAATTTGGCCCAAAAATAAAAATGGTTAATAACTTTATATCAAAAGAGGATCATCTTGCTCTCAAAGCAAGGCTTAAATTATTTGCATTATCATTAACTTTAATGAAATCCTGATGTTATCCAGAGTAATCTTATTCATATCATTTTTAATGTATTGAAAGTTTATTGTTTATTTATATATAAGAAAAAAATTCCGAAATTCACAAGTGTTGATTTTGAAGACATTTTTTTGCATATACATGTTTATGTTTAAATGTCTTGCGTATCATACTATTGTATGACATCGATTATCTTGTGATACTTAAAATAAAAATATAAATTAAAACACTCGAATTCAAGCATGCTCAAGTTCCGCAATATAGCAGCACATGTGCTTCTAATGCATATATTTATGCACACCCTGTTCAAAAAATGTTAAGAACATGAGAAGAAATTTTGAAAGAAAGAATTAAAAGAGAAAAATATCTTCTAAGATGTTGAGAATATATCAGTTTTGTTCTCAATTCAGTTTTCAATGAGTTCTCATCTGTATAGTTTGGGATGTATACAATATCTTTAAAATTTTGTCATTAAATATCTATTTACAAAACAAAATTGAAGTTTCCTAATTGAAAAAATTACACAAATTCCTAAGATTTAAAATATTTCTGAAGGTGTACAATAAATGATTAAAGTTGGTAAATATGGAATAATATTCTTCATTTTTTTATTTCTCCAAAATGTTTCAATTTTTAATAAAATTAAAAAACATAAATATGAAGATCGGGAAAATGTAGTTGCTTACTAAATCAAAAATTAAATTAAACAAATAAGTATGAGAAAAAGGCCATAATAAAATATACTTGCAATACATAAATAGTTAATGAAAACTACTGTTTTGATGTGAATATGGAAGCTTTCGGTGGAATATTTTTTTCTTTATAATTTAAGATAATAATAAATATGTTTAATAAGTTACATGTTGCACCAATGCTTCAAAACTTGAAATTCGAATGAAACAATAAGAACAAGTAACATTCATTTCTTAAAATATTGCTTAAAATTTCAAATGTCTTTTCCAGATGGTGTAAATTTTTTTAAGAATGACTTGAATGATGAGACAGATTAAGACAATCTTCACTATATTATCGTTTATGTTGGAAAAAAGTGGGTCACTTCCAATAAAATCAAAAGCATTAGAAAACAACACAGATCAGTTGATTTGGCAAACTGTTTGGTATTCCTTATCTCATAATGAAAACCAAAAACCAACCTTTTCTCCATACATTGGTGGTGCACGAAAAATTAAAGCCAAATCCATATTCATGACACCTAATCTAAATATCTCCAAATGTAAGAATGGTTATAAGGTTGACATGAACGGAAAGTGTGTTGAAATTGTTAGCATAAATCAAGGTAAAACTTTCATTTATTGTTTATCTTTGTTTCAAGATATATAAATACTTACGTAAAAGCTCAATTTCCGACTTTTTACAGAGGAAATTCTTGTAAACAGATTACAAAATCTATACCCGTTTCATACTGAAGATATAAGTAATGATTACGAAAATTCATTAGAAAATGAAGACATAATAACGCAACATGAATCCCCTATTATGGTAGAAAATTTCAACAAGACTCAAGTAGATGAAATATTGTTATCATTGGCTGATAACATCAGTTTAGCTGAAGATAAAATGCAGAAAGAAAGTTTTATTTATAAAGAAACTTATAATATGGACAGTACATTGCAAAATGATGATTCTATTATAATCAAAACGAATCAACCTGTTTTTACTGAGAATAACTTTGCTATTTTTGACACTACTTCACTTTATTTAAATGAAGGAGATACAGAAGGAATTAAGACATCAAGTAATTTTCTGGATTTATATGATATTTCTAATATCAAAGAAGAAATAAAATATGCAAAGATTGAAAACAGATTGACAACTACTTCATCTGATACAAAAGGAGAAGAAACAACTACAATCAATATGGAAACTACTGAATCAGCTAATATTAATTCGATTTTAGTTAATGATTCACTTATAGTTTTTGAACATAATTTCATAGAAAATAATACCGATTTGGATTACGACATCACTACAATCAGTAATTTGGAAATATTATCCACTTCAAATGAAAACGAAATGATTTTTAAAGAGTCGAACGTTTCATCTGTGGAATTCAAAACTAATTTTTTGTTTATTCCGGATGAGGAAAATTTGGAAACTTCAGAAGATCATTCAGATAGTTTTGATCAATTTGAAATTCATAAATACAATGATGAAACTGCAAATGACAAATCGAATGATGATAGTTTTAATGAATTTCGTTTGTTTGAAACTACAACTATTTTTCCTTCAAAAATTATCAAATCTTCAGAAAATATTAAAAACAATAATTTACGATTTAGTTCTTTCGAAAAATTTAAGAACCGTTTAGTAAATATACGAGTGCCGACTTGGCCAAAGTTTAATAGATTTCGATCTGCAGATTTGATACAGTATTGGAAAGCTCAGCCATTAATAAATGATTGTAAATATAGTTCGAAAGAAGTTACTATTGACAAATAAATTAAGTAAATAATTAAAAACAATGAATTTCATACATATATTTGTCTCTATGTACATGTATATGATTTTTGAAATCAAAGCAATGCAATGACATTTTTTATTCATAAGAAATTCGCTAAATGTTGTTTGTACTAATTTCTGGAAAATACAAAAAATCAAACCTACCAAACAACTTCATCTTAGATTTTTGGTCCAAACCTTGTTTTTCTTCTTCCAATATAACAATGATTGCATTACGTATAGCAGTAGAAGAAATTGTCAATTCTATATTAGTATCACTTCTAGAGTAAGTAATTAACCTAAGTAAGCTTAAATTTAAATTTCATTCTATACTTAGATATATGTTCATAAATTCTGATCAAGGTTTTGAATGTCATTTCTGAATGACTATCAAGGAAGTTCGCTTTTTTAATATGAAATATTCCTGTTAATGCTTTAGTTTAGAGTAGACACAACGACGCGGTGTTTCCATAAAAGCTTCCTAATCAACATTTTCTCTGCAAAACAGATTCCACGAAAACGCAAAATAAAATATATAAATTGAGTTGCTTGTATTTATTTTATTGTGAACAAAATTGAATATTTAATAACGCGTAATTCGTGCAAACTATAATTATATACATTCAGAATTACTTTAGAGTTCATAATAATTGATATTGTAGCACTGAGAAATGTTTGAAGATCGAATTTAGATCAGAGATTCGAAACTGAGAGAGGAATCACATTCATTTACGTAAAGACTGCGTAGATATATATTGCAAGCTACTCTGATACATGATTCTCTTCGATTTATATTACCCAAGGGGCAGATCATGGTAGTGCTTCTGCCCGCTGCCTCCAAGTGATGCTTCGAAAATCACTAGTGCTTTTCAAGAAAAATGGCCTTTTTCCAAGAATTTGTTTACTTTTTCTTGGAATTTGTCTAGTGCTTCAATGCAGCAATAGTGCTTTTGCCCTCCAATTTTTTCCGATGATCTGCCCCTTGATATTACCGTTAGTTACGTCAAAACCTACGTCATTTTCTCACTATTTATGCAACAAAACAAAGAGAGAAAAAACAGCGTTGCTCAAAATTTATCCAAACGAGTGAGTCAAGGGGTGGATAAGCATACTGCTTCTTCCTGCTATTGTCAGATGGTGTTGTTAGTAACACTAGTGCTTTTTCAAAAACATATCCATTTTCAAGGAATTTGCTTAGTTTTTCTTAGAATTGCTTCTGGTGCTTCTGGGGCTTTTTGCAAGATGGTGCTTTTGTTAGTCATTATTTTCTGTTAGTTTCCCCCCTTGGAGTGAGTAGTTTTATTTGTAAACGTCGGTACTCTCATTTTTAGAAGCAGTAACTTAAATTTTTGTATATTTTTGGCAGTCGTCATTCTGTCGCGCTGCGCTGTAAAAAGAAGAAAGAAGTAAGATCTTAGTAGAATTTTTATAAATTTATCATTCAAGCATTTTAACAGTTCATCAATTTTTCAAGGAAGCTCAGAATCTACAACGTTTCGCTTAACGAAGTTAGATAACATATATTAAACAATTTAAGCGTTGGAAAAATTGACAAATCCAACGAATGTGCAAATTTTTACATAGCTATGAGTGACAGGAAGAGTAAATTGTGCAATTTGTAAACTCCTAAGTGAAAGACTTTTTCGCGTTGTCACATGTGGGTGGTTAAGCAGTTTATTCAATTTTTAAGCCAAAAATATAAAGTCACGTAATTTCATTTGTTTCAATTATCTATGTATTCAAGAGAATTTCATTATAACTTCTATAAAAAAAAATTGACGAAGTTACTTAATTGAGAGATAAAGCTTAACTCTGCTTATCATTCAAAAGTATTTGGCTTTATATTCGTTAATATAGGAGTAACAAAATCTTCATATTTGTGATTAATATTATAAGAAAGAATATGAAACAATTGAATGAATAAATTTTTCATCAAATAAACAATACTACTACCAGATCATTAGTGACACATAGATATTTAATTTGCTTGCAAAAATTAGGGATTTATTTATTTTTCAATTAACAAACGAAGAACGCATTTTGTATGTATATACACTCACATCACGATTGGTTATTTAAAGTTTGACTTAAAGTAGGTATATAATAAAAAAAACTAAAATTTGAGAAGATTTATAAAAAGTGCACACTTGAACGCAATTGAAAAATCAAGATCTATGACAAGTGATAATTTTGCAGTCTCTTTGTTTCGTTAAAATGAATACAATACAGAATATTCATTATACTTACTAACCTTCAATGTCATTGCGAGTTAATAAAAAAGGAACCACACTTCAAATATATAAAACGGTCAGTTCTCTGAAGTTTGTTTAAAGCGGCTTTAATTCTGATGAAACTGTCGTGTGCAAATTTGATCATATGGGAATTCCCAACATAGTTTATTTAGCCTTCGACGTTATTTATCCAGTTTTTAGCATGACAGTGTTTCATTTTATCTGTACCTAGATTTAGTTTTGAAAGCAATCTATAAAATGGGAAAAAAAAACTAAATGCATGTCATCAAAAAATGAAAACCATATCAAGATATAAAAATGTCTAATTATAACATCAATATATTCTGTGATGTGTCTGTTTTCAAGTAATCTATTAAATCACACCCTTGACCAAAGCTCACTTATCATCGACAGTGTGCAGTTTGTTGTTTGCAAACTAGTATGTACATATATATACAATACGGAATAAGTTTGCATTATCATTGAAACCTTCCCGTATGATTCGATAATTTTGGTAATAACCTGTTTAAAATATTTATTTTTCTCACTAAAGACTGTCATCAATTGTCAATCAAATTACTTGCCTTTTTGATTATTCTTTCACAATACTTGAAAATTCTGCCGGTATTTTGAGTTTAATGACATTACGGAAGCATTTTACTCGAACTTGAATTTTATTTAATGCGTTAACATGTGAATAATAATATTCACGATTTGTTTCTACATTTTTATATGAACTTGTCATTTGTCAGGGCTGATTATATTATTTCGTTTATATTATTTGTTTTATTTCTGTTAAAAGAAAATATNAATTCAAACGGATTTCTTAAACTATGTACAAATGTATCTACACATTTTCAATTCAAAATTTTGTGATAATATAAGTAGAAATACAAAACATAAGCTTTTAGCTCTAAAATTGTGCCACCCTTCGATTTGCATTTACGAAGCGTACAGTGTGTTTCATCAAATTTAGGTACAAAATTATACATGAGATATTTAGAACTAATATTTTCTTTCTGTCTTATTTAATTAATATATTTAATATATATGTATGTATACTTATCTTTAATTTGTTTAATTCTTATTCGATAACAAATATTTACCAATGTCAAGTATTTTCACTGTCACAGTAATCTCGAGAGGTGTAGTTACGATGATTAACAGCTTTTTTACTGATTTCTTTTTGCTAATAATACATAATAAGATAATATTTTAAATTTTCTGTCTTATTGCAGCTTAAATGTTACAAAGCATTTATTTTACAACCCAAAGACAGTTGGTCAAAATGGGTAAGAGTCTTTGAGTGTTCATAAGCACAAGTTTTAAAAATCTCTATTTATTGCCTTGATTATTATGATTTCTACATAACATGGAATGGTATGATTTGGTATTGATCCTACGATCTTAAACCAATAAAGTCATTGACGAACATATAAAATTAAATTGATGTGACTTGACAGACATGATATAAAGTAAGGAAAATTATCATAAGCACAAGCATAGCATTTTATTTAGATATTTTCAAGCCTAAATATTTATAATTTGTATAAATAAAATTTGTTTTTTGAAAACTTGGAATAATTGAACATGTGACAACACGTAGAAAGCTTTTCATAATTGCTTAGGATACATTGAAATATCTCATTTACCACATATAAGTATTACCTGAAAAACGAGGTAAAGCTGAAGATTCATTTTCTTGCGAGAATCATATAGCTAAGAAATTTCCCAAGCTGCAGATAGAGATAGCTAAATTTGAAAACCTAACATTCAATGTTTCTGTTGCAATTATCAACACATTTTATAATGATGATCAGTTATTAAGAAGTACACATAGCTGTTAAAAGTGAGAAGTTATCACCAAACTATTGTTGCTATACAAAATTTTCAAATTGACTGCAAAAAAATTTTTGGAGAGAGATAGAAAAAGCCATGCTTATGTTATTTAGTTTGTTATTAATAACATCCTCTGCCTTTATAAATGGATTGACTAATGAAATTGATGAACTTCCAAAACCTTGTCCGAGGTAAGAATGTGAAAATATTCACATGAGAAATCGAATTGAGCCTTTAGTTAACAATATTATTTCTGTTTCAATTTAAGACAAACTTTTATAAACATACTTTTTTTATTTTTCTCCATATGAAGTGAAATTTACTGTCATGGCCGTTTACTTGAAACCGTCCAAATGGCACGAATTTTTAATGACTCAAAGACGTTTGTTGATATGAAACTAAAAGAATCACCAAGTTTGACACTCAAGAAATTTGATGAATTCATGGCAAAATTTATCGATCGTGTACCAGATCAAAACGAAATTCAATTATGGGTCAAAGAAAATTTTGAACCAGCAGGTTCCGAATTCGAAGATTGGGTTCCTGAAGACTATTCAAAATCTCCGGAGATTCTTAACAAGATAAATGATAAATCTCTGCGAAGTTTCGCTGAAGACTTGAACAAAATCTGGCTTGACCTTGGTCGCAAAATGAAAAAGGAAGTTGCCGATAATCAGGCACTTT
Source organism: Clunio marinus (assembly GCA_900005825.1). Taxonomy (NCBI): domain Eukaryota; kingdom Metazoa; phylum Arthropoda; class Insecta; order Diptera; family Chironomidae; genus Clunio; species Clunio marinus. The sequence continues at coordinate 1,192,164 of CVRI01000074.1, read as the reverse complement.
ATTCGATTATCTACGTTCAAAATCCAGTCATTGTTCCAGGAGGAAGGTTTCGAGAATTTTATTATTGGGATTCCTATTGGATAATCCGAGGTCTTTTGCTTTCTGAAATGGTGAACGTAAGTTTCATGCAAAAGTCTTTATATTTAATAATTCTTATTTCATGTATTTCTTTAAAGACGGCTCAAGGAATGATCAGAAATTTCCTTTCAATCATTGAACGTTTCGGTTTCATCCCAAATGGTGGACGAATCTACTATTCAATGCGTTCACAACCACCTTTATTAGCACCAATGATCAAAACCTATTTTGACCATACAAAGGATTACCAGCTCGCAATAGCTTCAGTTGATATCCTTGCACGTGAGTTTGAATATTGGATGCAAAATCACACTGTCTTAGTAAAAGGACATAGAATGGCGAAATATGGCGACAAATCATCTGGTCCTAGACCAGAATCATTCCGTGAGGACATTGAAACTGGAAAAGATTTTCCTAACGATACGGAAAGAGAAGCTCATTACTCTGAACTAAAAGCAGCAGCTGAGAGTGGAATGGATTTTTCAAGTCGCTGGTTTATTGATAAAAATGGAACAAATAATGGAGATTTGAGAGATCTTAAGACACGTTCAATTATCCCAGTTGAATTGAATGCTATTTTGTTTTGGAATGCTAAAATTATCTCAGAATTTTATGGCTACGCAAATTTATCTGATAAGCAAGAAGAATATTATCAAATGTCTGAGAAGTTTTATAAAGTAAGATTTTTAATTGTTTATCATTTCATTGATCAACATATTCATTGTTGTAGGCTGTTGAAGAAGTTCTTTGGAATGAAGAAGCTGGTGTATGGCTCGACTATGACTTGATAAATGAAAAGTCGCGAAATTATTTTGTTGCAACCAATCTTTCACCTCTTTGGATGCGTTGTTATAACCCTTCTAAACGACAATATATTTCAGACCGTGTCGTCAACTATATCAATGAAAATAATCTTGATTCCTTCCCTGGAGGTGTTCCAACAACAATGAATAACAGCGGTAAGCATCTATAATATTAGATTCTTTTTATTTCTTTACTATAGTCCCAAAACATAATTTTCTTTATCAGGTGAACAGTGGGACAAGCCTAATGTATGGGCTCCATTTCAACACATGTTGATTGTGGGCCTTGATAATCTAGAAGACGATAGGACGAAAAAAATCGCTCAAGAATGGGCGCAACGTTGGGTACTAAGCAATTACATAGCTTACAAAGATACGGGGGCTATGTATGAAAAAGTAAGTAAAATATATTTAATTATCTAACTCTTTCAATTTTTATAAAATATATCTAATATTCAAATATTTTCATACACTGAAAAAGTCTCCTTAAAAGACTCTTTACATCCCCATTTTCAATTATTTGACATTTGAAAAATGTTTCTGAGATAAATAGCAATATCATCATAATTGAATTAACATAAAAATCGTTTTTATAACTTATATTTAAAATTTTTATATTGAATAAGTCAGTGAAACTGTTACAATAATTAAACAAGAAATTTTTCGTGAGAATGCTATTGGATGCAAAATGTTTCCAAAGAACAATTGAAGCATCATTTGAGTGAGTGGCAGCAATTTATTTTATGCTATTATTTGTAGATTCGCTCAATACATCTTGAACATGAACAGTATTTAAGAAAAATGCAAAGTTTTACAAGATTTCTTCAGTTGATAACTAAAGTTTCTGGTAATAAACTAAGCGTTACATATGAAACTTTTTAATTTTTCTTAAAGTTATCTTTAATTGGTCATTCTACATATTTATTTCGATTTTAACATTTTTCATCAAATTTTTATTATTTATTGCAGTATCTTGCTAACGAACTTGGAGGTCACGGTACGAAAAAGAAAAAAAATAATATAATTACCAATTTAATAGACTCAAATTGTTTTCATTTTTTTATTTCAGGTGGTGGCGGGGAATACGAAGTGCAGAAAGGATTTGGATGGACAAATGGAGTACTTTTTGATCTCTTTGATCGCTATGGTGCAGTACTTTCGAGTTCAGGTGTGAATCTGGATCAAAATTTTTAATCATTACCATTACATGTGTCTTTGAATGGAGAATACGTCTTATGATTCACTGGTTTCATTTCAGTTAAGGTTTTCCGTTACGAATGTTCTTTTAATTTTGAGGTTCTTAAAATCTGAATCAGTTTAACTTTTTTGTTTTCTGAAAATGATTAAACTAAATATGTTTTTATCTAGCTCATTAAAATACACCAAATTTACTATTATTCTTTTCAAATAGATAAGAAAACCAACCCCAAAATATTTATTTAAGAACAAATTTTCTGGAAAACCCTAATTTCGATATTTTTTTTAATAAATGGAAAAACACACATTTTAACTGTTGTAAGAGTAAAGACATATAAAATTGTTATGAAATGGAAAAGGATAAGACTTGTGAAAGTTTAGTGATAAGATTTCGAAAAAAAATATTGGTGATAATTTTTTGACATCTAATTTTCATTAAATAGAAAAGAAAGTGAGCAAGGTGGTGATTAGCAAAGGTAGTCATTATTGCACTTTAATTCTGAGAAGAATCTCTTGTTTATTACTTTAAGATATAACAACTTTTGATCATATAGCATTACTGTTCACTTCAATGCATCGCACAATTTGTCATGATCGAAGATTCATCAAGACTCTAAATATGTATACGGAATAATCTTCTGTCGATAATATGATAGTTTCTTGATTCATATGTTTAACATAGATTGGTATATCGAAATAAAAACTTTATGTTCATTGTTATCATTAAAAACAATTCAACATTGACTTTCATATTTCTCATTTGGCATTGTGTACCAATTATGTTCCATACCGAATAGAATGGTTAAAGAAATAAAGTATGTTTACAAAATGGGTTTAAAAGTCATCTATTTATACTATGGAATTAATATTCAAGTTTTATTTGTTATCTAGCTCAACTCAAATCAATTTTGACGATAACAACAATTGGAGTGTTGGCTTTGGCAACCACTTTTTCATCAAAGATGGCAGCATGAAAACTAGGAATAACTTTTATTTTCATTCTTAATGAAATAAAAAGTTTAATTTTTATAATTCTTCAGTATTCTTACATTCTCATTTTTAAAAAGCAGTATTAGAGAAGCATTTGATTACTTTGTACTGAAAAATAAATAAATAAAAGTTCTATTGTCAATAAGTTCAATAACCTTCATAGACGCTTCTTGGAAAATTTTCCTATTTTTACTATTTCAACTTATACATATACAAAATTTTATTGATTCGTTTTTCACTTTTCGGAAAACGCTGAAAAGATTTTTGTCTAATCTAACAACTTTTCCTAGGTAGGTAGTTAATAGTTTAATTCACAACAAAATGTCTCGCTTATGAATGCTCATGTGAAAAAATTTTATGAATATCATTTCATCCATAAAGCGCATCCTTTCAAGCTATGCGTCATCACGATAATCCTAATTCTATATTTCTCTGACAGTAAATTTTATCTTATTTGCAAATTTAGAAATCTAATCAGCATAATCCAATGATCTGTATAATCTGTAAAAACAGTGCCATCTATCGTTGGGGAACTAGCCTATAGGCTAGCCTATAGAGATACATTTGCCGTAACAAAATGTCAAATTCAATGTGTTGTGATCTTCTGATATATTCTATGAATCATCCGAGAAAAAAATCGACCAATCTGAAAATTTGTGTCTGATATTATTTATAAAATCAAATGATTATAAACCGATTCAGTATCTTAATCATAGAAACTTTGAAATTTAATAGCTCATAAACGCCAAGATATAGGGAACAGGGATTCGATTTGACTTGAATAAAATCAATCCATGTAGCACAATTAATTTTTTTCTGATGAAGGCATCTTTATGCAAGTTGCGTCCTAAAACATGAGATAAAATGCAGCTCAAATACAGTGAATAAAGGAAACACACAACTCATCAGCATATGATTAACTGAAAAGCCTAGATTGCGAAGATAGATCGAACATTTAACTTGCCAGCATCAAGATCATTTCTTGGTCAACACCTGGAATAGAAAAAATATTCATCCCATGGAAGGAATGCTATGTTGAAGTAGAATTGAAATAGAACAAGAAAATTGTGTAATTTATCATTGAATTTCTATGTCTAATCATCCTAAAATAATGTTATAGGTACATAATATTTATGAAAAAACTCAACCTTTGANGAATAAAGGAATCACACAACTCATCAGCATATGATTAACTGAAAAACCTAGATTGCGAAGATAGATCAAACATTTTACTTGCCAGCATCAAGATTACTTCTTGGTCAACACCTGGAATAGAAAAAATATTCATCCCATGGACAATAATCCAACTATCCATAACGCAATGCACTGTTGAAGTAGAATTGAAATAGAGCAAGAAATTTGTGAAATTTATCATAGAATTTCTATGTCTAATCATCCTAAAATAATGTTATAGGTACATAATATTTATGAAAAAACTCAACCTTTGAATCAATAAGAAAAAATTGAAGTAACTTTTTACATGCTGTAAGAAAATTTAATTTTGCAAAAATACATTTTCAAACGAAATTTTTTATTACCTTCTTTTATGAATATATGTATACGGTTGTAAATCTACTCTTTTTTTCATTCCATTCCATACTAAAAAATTGAATTTAAAAATATTTGTCCAAAACCGTAAGTAAAAATTCTATTAAACATTCAAGTTTTTGTTTTCTTTTTCAACAAATAAATGAATAATATTTCAATATTTGAAGTATTATCGTAATAAAATTTACAGTTTAAATATTTTTAAAATAAAACAGGTGCTATCCTTTTTTGACACAATAATCTTCAAAGTTT
>CVRI01000074.1:1159795-1186548 GCA_900005825.1 Clunio marinus | reverse complement strand
TTGTATGATAAAAGAAATTAATTTTTATATATATATCTATTTTATTCATGTCTATCAATTTCATATTTTAGGTAAGCTCGATAAAGGTATGCGTGAGTCAAGCATACACATTCTTTTTTTGTACATATCCAAGATAAAGCAATCATTCTTATGTATGTAAATCTCATATCCATATCCATTGAATGAACTACTTTTAACTAGAATTAAAATTGTAGATATTGAAATCAATACATATTCAATCAAGTTTCGGTTCAAATTCGTTAGAAATCTTTTGTTTCCATAAATAAGTTTCAACCCATAATTTATCTTTCTAATCGAAAATTTGGCGTCGTCATTTTTTATGAATACAGCTGCAATATTACTGCTCATAAGTGGAGTTTAACCAAGAATTCAATTGGCTTCGTAAAAAATTAATTCTTGAATTTATAGGATTAATTTCAAACATAATTTTGGCAAGGAGTGTTTTTCAAATAGATGACCCAATAAATATTACAGAAAAAAAGGTAATCAAATTAAATCCATTAAATTGTTTATGAATAAGGTATTTAATGATTCGAGAATTAAAATTTAATTAAAATTCGCTACGAGAATAATTTTCCTGTTTTTATTTAAGATCTAACAAATTGTTCAAAATTAGAATCTAAAGGACTTGTAGCCGTATTAATAAAGAAAGATCAATAAAAAATTTGCGTTAAAATTTGTCTTCATTGAGATTGAAAATTCTTTCTTTCATAAAATTTTAATAGCTAAAACCTGAAGGAGGACAAAATATATTAGTTTGTCGAATGAAATTTGTTCAGGAAAATTAGTGTACGGATAAACTAATTATTCATCAAACTTATAAGTTTATTGGGCCATTGACAAATCGATATTCTTCTGTATTTATAAAATCTATTCTCAAAATATATTATATTTAATTGAGAAGTCTAACTTCAGATATTACCCTGACTTTATCCACTTGTTAATATTTAACGGTTGGAAAAGAATTTATCATTGTTTGAGCGGAATTGACGTTTTTGTAAAAAAACTAAGATGAGTTGAAGAAAAAAAAACAATTGTAAAAATTAGAAAGCATTTGAATATTTTGAAAAAAGAAATTCAGTCATTATCATCATGAAAAATATCGGAAAATCAAATAACATTTTGATATTATTGTCTAGTGCTGAAGCATGTAGTCTTGGTAAAGAAAATTAAAAATATGCAACTTTTATTGAAATATGTCAGCAATTTTTTTCCACCTACGCATGATGAAAAAAAATGTGTACGTTTTCTTCGAAAATTTTAAAATTGTGGATAAGAAGTACAAATGATTAGTTACGTAAAATTTAGAATGATTGCTTTAAATGTATATGGGTATATCTAATGAAGGTTTTTATATTACAATAACTATAAACTTTCTCCAGATCTTTAAGATCTTTTCTTTTTTTTCAAATATTTTTCTCATGTCTAAGGACCTACTTATGGCTAAAGTAATATCTATATTTAAACCTATGTTTATTTACAATTTATATTTTATCAGTTCATGGACATATAATAAGATATTTACATAGATGTGCATATTGATTTCACATTATATGTAGAGGATAATCCATTTCTTACATTAGGGATCGAAATTCGATAAGATTTTTATCCTTAAGAATTTTCAGCAAAAAGTCATTTCAGTATTTCACATAGTTTCACATATGTAGTGTCAAAAGAAAAATTTTGCGGAAAATATATATGTAGGACTTCAAGAAAACAGATTTGAGTAATAATTAATACTAGGTGAATTAATTCGTATGGCCACAGGAAGTATTGAAACCAGCTGAACAGATAAAATTAAATACGAATTTAGTTTCTTCGGGGCAGATACTTTAAGGATATCCTAAACTTAAGATATTGCAAGGTTAATATAAGGTTTTCTTTAAAAAAAATAAATTTTAAACACATATTTTTTCAATACCAATCCTTTAAAGGGTCGAAAATTAAAAAAAAATACATTGATCACAATAAATAAAATATTGTTTTAAAACTTAATCTGTTAACATAAAATTTTGATATTGACACAAAAAAAAGTTATTGGAAGAAAGCAGTTTACGGTGTATTCATTGTTGAATAATGTATTATGTGAAGTTACCAAAAGTAACTTCAAGAATACTCGAAATTTTGTTGTTATATAATGTCTTCAGAAAATTAAAAGAACAAAATGCAAACTATCATTTCAAGTTCTCATTTCTGATTTCGTTTTCAAAAATTAATTTTTGGCACACTGAAATTAATTTGTCAAAATAGAAATCACAATCGGGATTTATAAAAATTAAACGTCTTAATTTCTTTGCAGGTGGCACTATGAATTATATATTTCTAATTCCGTAAAAGTTTTATGAAATGAAAGAAGAATCGATTTACGGAATAACATAGAATGAAAAAAAAAGTAGTTGAGATCATTTGAATGATTTTCAAGTGAATGTGAAACTTTTTTGTTGCAAAATTTAAATTGTGCTAATATAAAGTTTTAAACAAATGTTTAACTCTACCACATTTTCTGATATCATAGAAAAGAAAATAATAAAGTTTACGTTACACTTATTGCATTTCCATCATCATTATGATGATGCGTTCCATTTGACGAACCTGCGTCTTTTCCGACGTTAGGCGTTTGATGTGCCGCTGCCGCTGCTGCTGCTGCTGCAGCAAATTGGAAATTTGCAAAGTTTGCTGCATGTATTTGAGCAAATGGATGAGAATGATGATGCGTCATCAATGACTTTTGAAATGGTGGATAATATGTTAACCCACTTCCATTTCCGTATGGTTGAAAATCTTGCCGTGTCAATTGATTTACACTTAAAGGATTGTTTATATCTCGTGGATTTGCACCAACTGGATTACGATGAACAATTGGAAGTTTATCATAGAAAATTTGATCTATTCGTTGATTCTGATGATGATCACGGTTTTGAAAATCTGAAGGCTCCTTTTTAATATGAACATCGTGTAAAGGTTGTTTTTGTTTTTCTGTGTTCATGTCTTCTTGAGAAAAAATTCCATTTTGTGGTTTTTGATTATTCTGATATTTTCCTTCCCAACCACTGTGTAATTTGTTGCGCTGAATTTGAGTTACAATAGATGTAACGATTTGATTGTCATCATGGGGAAGTGATACATTTGGATTTGGCGTAGAAGGTGATGCTACTATATTTATAGGTGATGCAAGAGAAGTTGAAGGCGACTGAAGACTAGACAGACCGCTCAGAGCACTTGGACTTGACATCGACTGATTCAAAGACTCGTTATCATCATCAGGTGTTTGAGCATCATCAACTGATCCACATGATCCAAAATTATCATCCGATCCAAAATTTTCTAAATCGCGCGTTTCTTCTGCCTCCTTGTATCGTATGCACTTTTTCTTTCGCCTAAAATATAATTCAAGGTGTTATATTAATTTGAAAAATAATTCTAAAATAATGAAAACAAAATTCGTGCTTAAACAGGAAGTTTTAAAATGAAATGATATCAATGCAACTATAACATCATAGCGTTTACTACATATAATAATTACAATTAAAAAATCTTTTAACTTCACATTTCATTTTTCTAGAACTTATCACATCTCGGGTTGCATTCTTTTCTACCTATACATTGAGTATTTTGCCTAATTGGTTTCACCTCCAAAAATGTAGCCAAATTTCACCTTTTATTTGCATTTTCTTGGGCTACAAAGGTAAAGGCTAATTTTATTTTATGATCTATGAGTTTTCCACATTATTCTGTTTCTTTTCGTTAGCTAATTTAAAGTTAGATAGCGTTGAAAATGAAACTCGAGATCAGTAGATAGTCTAAATTTGCTTACGATTTTGGGGTGTTGAGAATTGGGAAAAGAACTCTAATTAATTTGAAAATCAAAAATAATACCCTTATGAGAAGCAAAAGAGTTTCTACGTTTTAATTGTGTATTATTATAAATAAATTTACTATTTTTCTTGTCATATCCAAATATAATAGTTGCATAGATATCATAAACAAAAAGCAAAAACAAATATATTATATATATATAATATTTATATACATATAAGAANATTTAAGTTTATATATTTCAATATTTTATGAGTTTTTTTTTTGGTTTTTTTATTTAAATATTTAAATTTTGGTCATGCGTTGTTTTAGGGATGGAACTGGATTCAGAGAAAAAAGAATTTGTATTCGAATCTTGAACTCTAAAGGTCGTATTTTTAGAAGTTAGATTCTATATATTAATGTTGTTTTTCCTATTCTAGTTAAATTAATCTTTTTAATTTTTGCAATTCTACATTATTTTTGAATTGGAAAACATTGCGCAGTTTTGATCTAGAAAGAGAAGCCTTTCTCCGATTGTCCAAATATTATTCATTTATGCGAAATTAAAAATCAGATATTTCAAATATCCAATTAATATCTCAAAGCCGCGAAAACAATTTTTTCACTCGAGTTCCATCTCTGTTTTATTTTTATAAAATTTGAAGCTACCAAAATTAAATTAAAATTAAATTAAAATTAAGTTAAAATTATGTTAAAATTATGTCTGAACTCTCTGTTAATATTCATTAAATTTAGTATGTTTAAAATATAAAATTTCGACTTTTATAGACTTATATAAAAGAAATTGTGTAAATTTTATTGAATTTCTTTCTAACATTATTAAAAATTTAGAAAGCTTCTGGTAAATTCAACCCATGCACCTCAGCGGAAAAGCCAATAATGGAAGGTAAATCAACATAGTACTTTTTCCTAACGATCAGAAATGGTACTTCGAAACACACTCGTGCTTTTCCAAAAATATGTTCATCATCATCATCAGAGTAGGGAGTGTACCGACCAGTACACTGAAGCGATTAAGAATATAGGAGAATAAACCCCATCTTGTTAGATTATCCAAAAATATGTTTTTTTTCCGAGAATCCCCTTAGTTTTTCTTGGAATTTTTTCTTAGTTTCCTGCCATTTTTTTGTTGGTCTATACTTTAAATACTCCAACTTAGTGGAGGAAAGAGGGAGAGAGAGAGAGAGAAAGAGTTTTGCTTTCACAGTAGAGTTCCATAGAGAATATTCTCTTTGATTTCTATCCTTAATACGCATGCATATTAAATTGATACAAAGGGATTTCAAATCTTTTTTTTTGACGCTTCCCTGCTTGCGATAAACTTGAATTATCAAATCGAAGTCCTAAGCTTCTAAGACTTCATTAGAATTTTTGCGTCATGATATGGCTCGAATTTGGGTCAGCAAGATTATGAATCTTGTTCTGACTACTAACTACTAAGAACAGCGAGGCGGATTTGCTTTTATCTTTATAATTTTGATTTTATCATGACTTAGCACAATTCACATGATTTTTCTTTCTAGTTTTTCATTGAAAATTTATTCAAGAACTTAATTGAGTTTCTGTGAAAATTATGTGTTTCAGTAAATAGATACATTAAAACAATGTGTTGTCTATGAAAGTTCGTTGTTTTATATTTTTAAAATTTCAGCATTCATGCATTAGTATATTAAAAAAATAATAATGGCAAAGTGTAAAACAGAAAACATCGAAAAAATCACACCAAACGATGATATACACAAAGACACTGACTTTTATTATTATCCTCTGAACGATGAAATAGAAATATCCTCTCAAAAATTATCACTTGGATGACGCTCTTTATTTATTTACAATGAAGCATGGGACCTTGATAACAAAAATTTTAAAATAGTTATTTCATAGCTTTCTTCAAATTGTGAAGATAATTTATACTTCATTAAAAGAGTGAAAAAATTACATTTAAGAAATCTTAAAGATTTACGTAAGTAGGAGTTTGAGGTGACGCTTGAGGAGGTCCATTGACCAAAGTATTTAAGCTTCCAGCTACACCAAGCAAATGCACCGAAGATGACGACGATGAAGATGTAGTCGTGGTGGGGATTACTGTGTTACTGACTACAGTTGTCCCACTTAATATTGACAATCCTGGACTAAAGGGAATAATAACGTTTTCAATTTTTTTCATGTTAATTCTAAACGATTTATAATAAAAAGAAAATTGACAATAAGAGTTTCCTCCACCATTTAATATATTAAGACTTATACTCTATTTATCGTGTAAAAACCTTTCGTAAAAACCAAAAAAAAACTTAAATCATAAATATAAATTTATCAAGCTGTTCCTTAAACTTCTGTTACAAATAAATGTTTCAATAATTCCCTTTCTGATATTGATGATCATTTTAGTAGTGAAACTCACCTGCAAGGCTTACACCATTGATTTTGCTGATCTAGTCCATATCTTGCTCGGCATTTTTTCATACTGTTACCTATGTATCCATAAGATTTTGATAAGGAATTGAAGTTAAGGATAAAAAGAATTTTAATGAATAAATATCGCCATGAATAATTTTTTATTATAAATAGTTTTCTGAAGAATAAATAAATCTTTACTAAAATTCGAGAAAAATAATGAAAAAATTGTAAGTTTTTAAACACCAGGGCTTTGTTCTAGTGCTTCGATTTTTTTCCGGAACATTTAAAATGACCGTTCACAAGGAACTTAAGAGAAACACGGTCCACGGAACATAGCCCTGTTAAATTTTTTTTTCTGTTACGAGTTCTTGATGGTAGACAATAATTCAAACACGCAAATCAGGAAATTTCATAATTCCAATCATTCAGTTTTTAAAAAGAATATATAGAAATTCTTAGATATACCGGCGATAATAACAATTTTATGAAGAGTCTTATAGTTTGTTTTCAAAGGCATTTAATTCTTATTTAACTTTTCTTATAACAAAATATAAGAAAATAATTCAGCAGAAAATGATAATCAATCGAACTTTCAAACAGAAAATTTTTAATCGAAGACGTGGAAGCTCCTTGAAAAGCTTAACAGCCATATTCATATAGTATGAATTCAGAATCAATTTGCAATTTCAAATAATAACTTATCGATAATTTCGAGCCAGGATTATATTTGGATTGAGATCTCATACAAATTTAATGCAAATTGAAATTCAATCTGGAATAAATTTTTGGCAAGAATGCAATTTTTGGTTTTAACCAAATTCTAATAGAGACACACTTTCAGTTGGAACTCCTCCTTCTATGAATACGGCTGTAAAAGTCTGTATCAAACTTTTTAATATAAATAAGAGCAGAATGTCTTTTTCTCAAATGTTTGCAAATTAAATTTTCTATAATTTCATATGAAAATATTATTTTTGTAATACATAAATATTTTCTCTCTAGAGTAATATACATGCAAGAAATGAACAAATGCTTGCTATGATTTTATAGCTTTAAACAAAAATGTATGACTTAGAAACTGGGAACGGAAACCGGTACCGATTCTTCATTTTCGGTTGCGGTTTTCGTAATAAAAATTGGAACCGGTTCCGATCCCTATTTAGAAAGCATTTGCCAGCATAAATAAAAAACAATAAAAGATGCACATAAGGCTAGGGATGAAAGTGTCTTATGTTTTTATTCTCTCCAACATTTTTTGAAGAACATGTAACTTTGATTTAACAGATAACAGTCAACTCTTGACAAGAAAACAGTAGAAGGGCTTGGAAATTTAGTTGTTACATCAGGTGAATCTCCTTATTGAGGGAATTTTGTTCCAAATTTTGACCCATATGCTTTTTTTTACTATCGCGTGAATTATTTTATCGATAGGATCTCTTGTCAAGAATTCACTGTATATGTTTTGAATCCTCAAAATAATGTGGAATTTAAAAAAATTAGACATTTTCACCTTCAGTCATCCTAAAATATTGGCGCAATAATCGTGTAATCTATTTAAACATTGTCGCAACTAGTTTAGATAGAAAAGCGAATAAAATGTATAAAACTGTTCAATGTGAGATTAAGTTTTAAATTTTTTGTACCTCCGTCGTTTGGTTCTTGCTTTCGCTTCCGCTTCTTGCCCCTCGATGCGTTCGTCCGCGAACTCCAATCTGGATACATTTGCATATGCAATTGTCGTTCGCGTCTCGCTAACTCATAATATTTGGCTTGCTCTTCTCGGCCCAAGGCGTGCCACTGATAAAATTCATCATTTGATATATTTTTCCCCCAAAGGAACCGAGCGCAAATACACAATAAGGAAAAAAATGAAATGAAAAAAAAGGGAAGAAAAATATATAAAAATATTATTGAAGCATATGAGCAAGTTGAATATTAAAGCGGTATTCTTCGGCGGTACATTTCAAATGTATTTGAATAAATTTCCTTCCTTTAGTTCATTAACAGCCACATTAATAAATGAAGATTATATTTTAATTTGATTTTCTTTTGTTTTTGAGAATTTAGAAAAATTATCTACAATCTAATACTGGTATCAGTAATACTTATGGATTATAATCCCAAATACTAGTTTCAATTTTTTTAATACTGCTTAAAAACTTCAATCCTAGTAAAAGCACACTTTTAATCGAAAATTTAATATATCTCTTTTTATGAATACGGCTGTGTGATAATTTTATTAATGAAATTTGTCGTAAAAACAACCACAACAATTTTTTTCTCTTGAAACCTATTCTTTCATCATCATTCGATGGTAGTATCTATTCCTTCCTGTTCATGTATTTATTCATCTTTCTGTATGAGAAAACAGAGAGAAAACTTACAATAGGGAGGATTTCCCTCATAAGGGAGAGAGAGAGAGAGAATTAATTTATACAAATCGTTTCCAAAAGAGCAATAAATAAATAATTAAGAGCTATTTGTATTATTATTAGGTAAATTCAGTTTTCTGAAAATCAGCAACAACAGCCAGCAAACTAGTTGCCTTAAATTTTAAGTAAAAATTTTCAAAGAAAAGTTTTAAGTACTTAATAAGTAAAATATTTTCATTTCCAAAATACTATATAGCTGATAAATATTATAATGTTGTATTGTCCGACAATCTAGATCGAATTTTGTTACACGAAAATGTGACGGAAGAGAAAAAAGTTCAACATCAACTCATCATCATGATCATCTTTCGAAATTTATTAGCTTGATTACAATAAAAATAGATCTTTTCATAATGACTCCAAGACTCCCAAACACCTTTATAGGTGTCTCAAGCCGAATTGAAATATGGACCATTTCTTAAAAATATCGCGTGACTAAGAATTTCACATGAATACAGGTTCCAAATATAGCACTTTTGTGATTTTTTTTCAAAACGATCCTTAAGTTTTTATATCATTTCAATTTATTTAAAGTGATTACGGATATTATCCATTTTCCCACTAAAATCCTAAATACCTATATAGATAATTAGTTTCACACTCTGATATTTATTTAATTACGTTACTTGCAAATAGATATGATGATTATTTAGTGAAAAAAATAAGCATAAAAAAGTTGTCACTTATGCAACTTTAGAAATAAAATTATGATTTTAATTTCATTTTTTTTCGCCTGCTGGAGGGAGAATGATCCTTTTTAATTTGGAGATGTTCAATTGGATTTGCAATGAATCAGAACATGTCGGAAAATAAAATGAAATAATAATAAATGGAACAAAGTATGTTTCATTTTTCGTCTTGTTCCAATTAAAGTTGAATGAAACACCTCTGCTCATTTTAAAATTTCATTATTCTGTCACCCCAGTATTGATAAAGACTATAGAGGTTGTGAGAGCTAAAGTATCGAAATAAGTATGCGGTGATACTGCTAGAGATTATCAAAAAGATTATAAGAGTAATCATTTCTAGAGACATAGAATTTTTTTAATTTCCTTTCAATCACCGACGATTATCAAACCCTCTTACTTCTCATTATAAAAATATCTAGTTATCGCACGCCATAATTTTTGGGAATTGAAAAATCGGATTCGGGATGTATATTGTTTTTATATTTCATTTAAAACTAAACTATATGTATATTCTTGAGAATCAATTCAGAGTTTGATTAATGCAGAAATCTTAAAATATATCTTGAAGTTTGTGTAGAAATAAATAATATGTGTGGTTGAATTAGGAGATATCAATTCTCCGATTTGTTTGAAAACTTCGATTAACAGTAATCAAAGCACTAAATTTTGAACAGTAGTTGAACACGATTAATTGAAGTTTAAAATGCATACTAGAAACTTTCATCCCAAAGGTAGATAAAAATAACTATGCTGAAATTCAGCAGCTGAACCAAAATTATTTAGAATGTCAGGCTATTATCTTTTAAATGAGCATTTTCAGTGGAAAGTTTCATTTTTGAGTGATACCAACGGTCAATTTGAACCTAATTTAAGCTTACTACGAGATCTATCTGAAAAATTTCGTAACACTACAAAGCATGAAATTCACAAAATGCCATGTTTTATAGTGCTAATTAAGTGTAAGATGCATTCCATAGCAAGCTTAAATGAGCTTTAAATTGAGCGTTAGTTTTACTCATAAATTAATTTTTCCGCTAGAAATGAAAAAAGAAAAAAATGGAGAAAATTTATAAACAGAAAAAAAACTTTGTTAAACCTCCTTCATTACTGGTCTTTCATTAAATCAGGTGTACAGGTCCTAAATTTGTTTTGATGTTTTTCATATTATGTAATTGATCAGTCAAAAAAATCGATTAACTAAGAAGGAAAAGGTTTTATAAAATCTATTGTGAATGTGTACGGATTTCATTACATAAGGAAGAAAAATATTGAACAATGAGTTCAACTAGCTCATTAGCCAAAATTGTGATATTAATCATTGTTATTATCTAGGTAATTTTTATTATTGTGATATCATAATGTCCCGGTTCAAAAATGAGAGATTAATTTTTAATTCTTTCACTTTTTTCCTGTGATATTTATCACCGCGCTGCAAAGGGTAAACCAAGATATTACTTTTTCCCACTCTGTCAGATGGTGCTACAAAAAATACTACCTAGGCTTTTTCAAAATTTGTTAATTTTCCAAGAATTTGCTTTGTTATTATTGAAAATAACTTCTGGTACGTCTAGGGCATCACGGCAGTATAGTGATTTTTGCATATGAATTGTACTCGCAAGTGATTATACTTACAAATGTAAAATGTAAGTAGGTGAAATTGTTATGAAGAAAATTTTCAAGAATTATCCATAACGCACTACATTTTTTATTTAGAACTATTATTTAGAATAAGAGTGAATGAAAAGTATATTGTGTAGGTATGAGAGGAAGAAATGTTTTCTAAAAGTTAAGCATGTTTCAAATTTGTTAATATGTATCATACGACTTTTTTCATTTCCATTCTTGCATGTCTATATTTCTATTAGATGTATATGCTTAAGATATTAAATTATGTCGAGAATGTGTTTCAATGATCTTTAACTATATTTGATTTAAAAATTTTCATTATAAAATTGCCGATGATTGCTTACTACATTAAAGTACAGAAATAAAAATATGTAAACAAATAAAACAAGAAATAAAAAATTTATTTTGCAAACAATTCTCATTTTCAATGCGCCAATATTTTATTAAAATTTGTATGAAATTTCGTATGAATAAAGGAATTGCCTTTTATCAAATATGTTTAATACAAAATAAAACATGAAATTAATTTCAAGTTTTAACAAAAATTTTCAATTTTTTCAGTTCATATCTATGTTATCATACAATCATTCTCATTATTTTTCTCGAATGATTATTCGTAATAATTATTCAAAAATAAAAAAATACAACAAAAAGATGATTCTAAAGTTTGTAAAATTTTTAAAATGACATGATTCTTTTTGTGTAATTAAATCTAATAAAAAAAATAATAAAAAGCTCAAGCAATGAGTAATACCTCCCGAATCCGCGGGCGATCTGTCTTTTTTGCGTTTCTTTTTCTTGGAACCGTATCCATAGTTGTCCCTCGCACTCCACCCCGGATACAATTCCATGTGCAATTGGCGCTCTTGTCGTGCTTTTTCATAATAAACACTTTGTTCTTCCCTGCTCAGAGAATGCCACTGTGAATTTGTTTTATATTAATTCTCAAGATTTTCCCAATTTCAATCAAATGTAAAAATCAACATACACATTTAGAGCGGGCATAGAGCTCCAATAAAATCAATCGACAGTCCGAATTTTCGGATCAGAATACTGGATTAATATTCCAAACTTTTGTTCGGTTTGTTCATTATCGTAGCCCGCAGTTTATGTAAGTTTAAAATTCAAAAAATAGTTTAAGGTGTTTAATCAAATTTAAACATTTAGGTACTTTAGGAATATTCTCAATTTTTTTTAAGTTTAGGATATTTAGATTTACTGAGAATATGAATTTAGTATTCAAATAATTTAACATTATAGGTAGTTCAAATTTACAATTTACTTTATTATTCAAAGTTTAATTATCTAAAGTATTAGATATTTGCATATAATAATATGCATATAAAATATTATTTACACAGAAAAGCGCATCAAACTATTGAATTTAGAAGCAACTACGCTTTTGAACGTCCTGACTCTGTTCCGCCACCTTTTTGGTCCGGAAACAGAAAAGAAACTAAACGGCAACACGAAAATGTTCCGGAACAATAATAAAGAACAGGAAAGGAACATCAATCTGTTCTGGAACAGAGTAAATGAACTTTATTTCACGTTTTAAGAACTTTCCGGAACACGGTCCGCGAAACAAAGCACTGTTTGATGCCTACAAGTTTGAGGAAAAATTTATTGTTGATGTTGTTTTTATTACGATATTTATTACGCGAAATCTCTTATTTTCACTTTAATGTAGATATAACATTTTTGTTAAACTGCTTTTATTTTAAGTTTTATCAAAAATCTTAATTCCAATAGAACCTAAAATTTAGATAATTATTCAGAACTTGAAAACATGAAACCGCTGAACTCAAATGAACAATAACTTTGTATTTTAAGCGGAAACTTTTAATTGAAAGTCATTAATGTTTCATGTTAATCAATAAATATTATAGAATTCAATACAAAATTAACTTTCATTTGCTCACCTTTCTTCCAAGTATTTGATTGATAGCAGCAGATTCTTTAAGGGTGCACTCTGCAACAACCTGAAAAAAAATATAAAATGAAAAGATTGCAATAATTTAAAGCTGAAAAGTTACCTGTGCTCGCATCTCTTTCATATAAAGCATAAATGCATTAAGTGGCTTCTTGATATGTGGTTTTTTTTTGTCATTTGCTAAGGAATCTTTTACGTTATCTGGAGGTATTGAACTTGACAAATTCTTATTGTTGTGTTGAGGTTCGATGGATGAACTAGAATGATAAGAGAATCAAATGGTAATACATTATTAGTACTTTTTTATGGACTTGTTGAATTGCACAATTTTCCTCCAAAGAACCCCACCTCTTGTAATTTTGCTGATTCCTATTGTCATCAGCTTTTTTTAAGAAATCTAAAAAGGTTTTTATTTGATAATTATTCTGTTGAGAAAGCATGTTATGGTTGAAGTATTCGGCTACTTCGCCTTCAGTGTTGCTTGAAGTTATTTTTTTAAAGGAGTTATAGGAGCTATGATTATTGTTATTACAATTTTGATGATTATTATTATTTATCATGTCATTTATTTGTTGTTGTCGTTGAACTTGCTGAATAAAATTATGCTCAATGAGTTTGTGAAGAAAGGATCGTATAGTGTTATGTATTGGAAGAAAACGGGCACCTGAAGTCTCGTTTGATTCTTGCGATTCTAAATGAATGCTGCGTTCTTCCCTTAATTGTGTTTGGTTCGACAGATTGTTAGTTAGAAGTAGTGTAGCTGCCGCTGTAGCTGCTACTTGCGCACTTGTTGATAAACTATCTTCTTGGCTATGGTTTATCAATGGAGTAAAATGTTGAAAAAACGGGGACATCGTATTTAGATATCGATTTGTTAATTTCATATATTTGTCGAGATGCATCTTAGCAGAGTTTCCATCTGATTCATTATTTATTAAATGTTGTTGATGTTGTTGGTTTAATAGGAAATATTGTTGTTGTAACAATAAATTCGGATTTTTTTCTTTAAATTCCCAAATAGGTGAGCCATTCACACTGTCTAAGTCATCAATATCAGGTTTCAGAAACGCACTACGAATTCGAACTTCGTCACTCTCGGTTTCCCAATGAGACGATGATATGCCATTTGTGCTTGCTTCTGTCAATGACAAAGCATTATCACTTTTTTCTTTGCTATCATCCACAAATGTCGGAAGACAAATTTTATCGTAATCTATGATCTTTTTTTTATCGGAGGAACCATCACATGTATCACCATCACTCGAACGCGATAAGTTTTTGGTACATAAATTTAATGGCTCATTTAAACACGGCTCCATGTTGGCAAACGAGGCCAAATTTTTTTCCTCCACTTTGCTACATACAAACACACTTACAAAGTAGATTATTCTTGTCCTTAAATGTCGCAAATATGTGTGTATTGGAAATAATCAGATTATATTTATTGTCTGAAAGGAGAATTTTCCCAACTTATCACGAATAAAGTGTATTTGTGTTAGTTCCTTTTATCTTACTAAAGATGTAGATGTATTAGCGCATTGTTGATATGTGAAAAATAAACTTCCGCATGAAAATATTTCTTCTTTCCTTATTCCTTACTTATAAGTAGGTATGTATTTTTTTCATGATTTGTATTTGCGAAAAAAAAATAATACAACTAATCCCGACGAGGCATTTACTCAAATGTTTTCAATTTATTGCGAACGAAACTAAGTATAATGTAATGATTTTTGTTAAATAGTTAATATTATTTACTTTTGTAAATTCAAGAAGGTCAGACAAAACAATTTATCAACAAGTTTTCTTATCTTTTTTTTTTATAGATTTCTGATTCTTTCACAAATACTCAGAAAATAAGGAAATTAAAAGTCGCATTTTATATCTATTTTATTTGTGTTATCCTATTTTAATACATATGAATAACGTGTATTTATTAAATCATTTCTCTAAGTATTGAGAGTAAAAGTTTTTGTCCATATCCTTTCGTTATTGTTTAATTTATTAGTTTGCATTCAACAAATGCACAATCAAAAAAGAATTTAAAGGTTACTAACAAATTTACATCTATATATATAAATATTGAAAAAAATATGAAATATTTCAATCAAAAAAGATGTAATATGAATAAAAGAAAGAGACAAAAAATATATATGTAAGAATTTAAATACGTCTAGATGGGATCACAAACACAATATATCCTTTCCTGAGTATTGCCAGTTAGAAGCAGCTTCTAAGGGCCGATGAACTTCATTGCATCTCCTTACACTCAGTATTAATGGATATAAACATCATTTCATTGCTTTATATCACCATCTTTTGGCAAGTAGTGAAATTTATTTAAGTAGAGGAAAATACGAATCTGAATGCAATTGAAAAAAAAATTCGTAGCAAAATTTATTAATTTTAAAAAACCCAGAAAAAGTTATTGCATTGGAAAGCAAATCACAAAAAAAGAATTTAAATGGCTTTTCTACAAATTCCACCTAAAATTTACTGTAAATCATTATTTTCTGATATTTTGTTTGGTGTTTTATGAATACATCTGAAGAAAAATTTGTTGCTTCATATTTAATATATTTCACGTTGTATAAGAACGGAGGAGGAAAATTGAACCAATAAAAGGACGGAAAATGAGCAAATCATAAAGGATTTTTCTTTTTTCCCCTATGAGTTTATCCTCTTCTCCCTCTTTTCTGTGGGCGGGACTTTTCTTATGTTTCCATATATTTTTAGTATCCTTATTTAATCTTAAGAATCCGTCGATACATTGAAAAATGGTGAAAACTGTCACCGTAAAGAATGAAAATCATAATTAGGAAAACTTCATTATAATAAAGTGAAACTGTTGTGCAATTCGTAATTCAAAATAAGGAGTATTGAAACCTTACCGGCCAAATCTATGATTTGATTCTGAACTCTCTTGTTTCCCCGACGAAGTTACAAGTGTTGCATGGGAGTTGAGAACATGGTGTGGATGGACAGAAGGCAACAAGCTATTTGGTGAAAATCTAAATAATATAAAAAAGCACAGATTAATGTTTAATGATCAAGCTAATCCACACTGCTGCCTTTTTTAAAAACTATTTTTTCTCGCGCGCATTTGTTTTGTGCTTCATAGGAACAATTTTAAGCTACCGTTTTGTGCTTAAGACAAAGGTTTAACAAATGCTTACCAACTAGCAAAGTGAGAGTGATAAGTATTTGTTGTTGAAGCACAAAACAAATTGAAGTTGCGAAAATTTTGTCAAAACTCCAAAAAAAATTTGCTCGCGCCATTTCCATACAAAAATTCTGAACATATCCGAAAAAATTCGGATCTGCTCATATTTTTGTAATATTTGAACATAAAGTCAAATTTGGTTTGTTGAAAAACAAGCGTCCTTGTTTCTGTTGTAACTCATAAACAATTGGAATATTGAAATTGTCTTAAGCAACTACAAATCAAATTAGAGTTTTCGAAAAATAATCGGATCTTGAAAAAATATTTTTTCGAAAACGCAGCGTTTTAACCTAAACTATACATATCCCAAAGTTATATAATTTGCTTGCATTGTTTTATAATATTAAAAATATTAGAAATTAAAAAAGTTCATTTCTTTAAAAGTGTTTTTTAAGCAGGTGGAACGGCCAATTGATAACCTAGAAATCGCAACATTATTATGAATTTCTTCCATGTGCAAATTTAAGTCAGCCTCTCTAACTCGCATTGGGAAAGTTTTAAAGCTTTATTTAAAATTAAATTTTAGCTCAATAACTTCAATCCCAATGAACTTCAATTTAAAGTAAATTTTTGGAAGGAATTGATTTTCGAAAGATTGATTTTGTAAATATATATCATTTTAATAATTGTTTTTATTGGAACGCTCTTTATGGAACTGTTTGGACGCTTCATCCGTTAACTATCTATTTTCTATTTTAAATCATTAACTGTTGAACTTTGTTATTTAAAATAATAATATTGCTTACCTTGATAATGTTGAATTTATAGGTAAAGATGATGGATATGGACTTCTAAACCCCGAGGAAGCAGAGTACATTGATGGAGTGTGCCATGATGCTGCACTCATTTCTGGACTTAACATTGGATACGCGTATTGTGCGGCAGGAAACGGATAGAGTGCTGGGCGAGTTAAACCTAGGAAATAAAAATTGTTTCTTGAGAATATAAGCTTGAAATGTATTTATATAAAAAGAAAACATTGAAGAATCATCAACGGAATATAAATTTCAAATATTTAGTTTGCAGTGGAACTTTAATATACAGATAACCCAAGGGGGAAAAAAAATATTTGTTTATCGAGACAATCTTTCAGACAAATTCGAATCAAGGAGACAAAAAAATATCTGTTCATCAAGGTTATTTGTTTATCTAAGTTACTGTTAATAGAAGTTCCACTTTACCTAATTCTAACTTGAATCAAATTCTGATAAAATTTTCATGTCGCACTACGACGGATATGACTTCAAACATGAAAATTTCTGAAATTACAAATGTTGTGGCCACTCCAGATTCTGCGGAGGCCACGTGTTAGTGCTAGTATTGAATTTGTCAAAAAATTTCAAGTTTTTTATGTCATATGAATCATAATGGCATCTATGGATGTCGAAATGTAAATACATGTGTTTGGTATTTGCATACTTTCTACAAGTACTTGCAAATACAAATACCCACTTGTGAAAGGTAACTTTCTTTATCAATAAAAGTTCTTCGATAAAATTGTTTGGGATTAAGAGAGAATGAAACAATCTCAGAAAGTGATCAAAACTTTCTGGTTTTTGCCACGTTATGAGATTCTTGTTAAGATTTGACTGGTTCTACTTTTCTATTGAATTGATTTAATAATAATAATTCAAACACAGTGCCAAAGGGGGCAAGTTTGCTCCATTGACCTAAGTGTCTGTGCGTCAGATTTGTATCAGAATGCATATCGATGAGTGAATTGGTACGATCCTGAAGGTGGCGATATTTCATAGCAAGGCGATACTTGAACTGAGGTTTTCAGAAGTTTAGATGCTTCCCGTTTCATTTGAAGTGTAAGATTTCACTGAGACATAATAAACTGAAATTTCTCTTTGTATCAAATTTGATAAACATTAAAATTTGTCAAATGTGAACAATGAAGAGTATTCAGACATATACATCTCTGTGGAACGCTATTGAAAGTGAACCTCTTCTTAAAAAAATAAAAAAAATAGGTAAACAAATTTCTTTAAATAAAATGATAATTTATATTTGATGCAAGTAAAAATACAAGTTCTTCATGTTCTTTATTCGATACAAGCACTTGGTAGTACATCCTAATAATTGATTGCACTGATTATGAACGCAAAAACGAACTTTTTACTTTAGGTTGTAAAAACTTAGAGCGAACTGACTTTTCAGTTTAATCCTTTTAAACATCTTCAAAAAATTCATAGAAATATACAATATATAGACGTATAGCCTTAAGTTTTAACTTTGAAAAATTATCGATTATTTTATTATCATCATCATCACAGACTAAAAAACCCTCACCCGAATGTTTAAAACAGATCTTTTATCGATTTTTTTTGCATTGTGTTTTTTTATAGTGAGCGCATTTTATTTAACCCCAGAAAAAGATCAAAAGCGGCTAAGCAAAATGCGATTTGTATGAATTTATAACAAAAAAATTGATTGATCTCTTATACAGGTTCTTATAATAAAAAACAAATAATTTGATTAAAAAAATAGCTTATGGTGATAAAAGAGATACTTTTGTTTTACTTTATTAATTATTAATATGTCTTTATGGATTTTTTAAAATCGAACAATTTCCCGAGAGTTTTTAAAATAAAATAGCTTAATTTGTAGCATACAAACAATGCTTGAAAAATAATGAGCGAACAAGCCGAACAAAGAGTAAGAACACTGCCAGATTGTATACTATCAGGCTACACTGTCACCTGTTTCAATGCAATATAAACCAAAACAGAGTTGTGCCAACTCTTGCGTAATCATACTGTGAGTGTTTCATCGATTTTCCAAGAATTTTTCATCAGTTTTCCACATTATTTAATAATTCCAAAACTTTTCACCAATTTTCCATAGTTTTACTATCTGATGATCATCAAATTGAATCATTATTCCAAAACATTTCCGTTTCAGCTAATTTTTTTATTTTCTTTTTGTTCCAGAAAAGTTTTTATTTTGCTTCAATAAGATTAAAACAATGAAAGTAGGGTACGTATTTATTCGTGTTTTTCAGGGTAACGAATATTCGCCGAATAGCGAATAATTATTCGTTACTGATTTTTTCTTTAAAAATTCAAAAACATTAAATATTTATAATTTTATTTTAATTTTTGACATCTTCTTCTTTTATAATTTGACTCTCATTTACTTTTATTGCCTCAGAAGTTGCTATAACGCGGATGCTGATTCCATGTTTACTTGCACATTTTGCAAGAATTTCTTGTGAAGCATTTTAAGAATCATACGAAACTTGCTCATGACAAGGTTTGATGAATTTGCTTGAAGTTGGGAAATATTAGCTGCGTTCGAATCAGTATCGTTTTGTTACATCATCGGGATCTACAGGCTGTGTAAAAGCAAATGATTCGACATCGACGATTTTGCAAATTTTGATCTTAATGTCTTTATCACAAATTTTACATGTAGAAATGTCGAACCACGACTTCTTTTTTTCATTGAAATTTTCATTTTCGTAACGTTTAAATAAAGTTTTCGATTGCTTTTTATCTACTTGTAATTTGCTTAAATTATAAAAATAAAAGTTGATAAATTTAAAGCAGAAAAAAATTATCATATTTTAGGATAATTTTGAAAGTTAATTTGTCCATTTTCGAAATTTTCGCTAAATCTAGGAACAAAAATTGAATCAAAAATATAACTAGTATTCGGCGAATAACGTACCGAATATTCGGCGAATATTCGGTATGCCAAATACTTGCTTAAAAGTACGAATACACGAATACGTACCCTAAATGAAAGGAAAAAAATACATTTTTATAAATATAATTTGCACCGCAACCAAATGTGCACCCAATGTATCACGTAAGCAAACGTTGGGAAGTCGCTATTAAAAGGTATCATTTTAACCATACATTTTACGTTTAGCTACCAAGAATTTTCTTTCGCCACATAGATGATAGTTCTTAACTGATCTTAACTTCAAAGTTTCTTCCCTAATTCTCAATCGAAGTTTTCAAAAGAATAGATAAAAACTCAACAAAAAGAAGTATATCTTGAGTTGGATTATCAATATTTTTATATATTTTATGAATGTAGCAGGAATAACAATTGAATTGTCTTATGTTTTATGTTATACCAACATAAATTAGTTCATAAGTAATATGTAATAACTAATGTGTTTTACACTTATATCCTGAAGCTTAAAATAATTTATTTTTAAATAATTGCTCACTGCGTTGGTTCGATACCATTAAACATATTGTCACTAGTAAATCCAACCCCTTGAATTAAGGAAAAACCAACCCTCTAGCAAATTCATTTCTTACGGTCTATTATGAAATGACAAATTCGATATGAATTGTAGTCAATTAAAAATATTACTCTAGTAAAGACCTCAATTGTACTGTTTTTATATCGAAATAATGCTTTATCTATTCTATATTTATGCATAGCAATACTTAAAAATTTTTATTAGGTCATACTAACTCTGTTGTGTAAAAAAATATCAAAAAAATTATTTTAGAGTGCAGCGCTTTATAAGTAAAATCCATTAATCTTTATGTAATCAAAAGTTCTATTTTGAAAATAAGAATCTTAAAAATTATATGTTTGTTGTTTTTTTAATTAATTCAATGCTAAATAAAGGATGATTCTGTCGCGAGAGGCTCTGTCTGATTCGAATAGTGTAAACAAAAGGATCCAGTAAAAAATTCTTCCTAAGAAATTATGATTATCCTAAATCAAAAAGGAGAAAATTTTCTGTAGAAACTTAAAAAAATTTATTGGAAAACTGAAAAGTTTTGATAAAAATTTTTTGAAAGTTTTCAGGAATCTTAAGAATCATCTGAATATTAGGTTTCTTAGAAATTTCCATCATTTTTTTGTTTTCTTCTGTATTTTGATAAGTTTTCGAAAAAAAAATATGTAAGGAATACGGAGGAAAGCTTTGAATTTTTTTCTTTGACATTGTTTTTAATCTGCATTTGATGATTTCGTAGCTCAAGTCACTTATTATATAAAAATGATTTTTGACACCAACAAACATCGAATTAAAATGACTGCGTATGAATTTTTAATAAGATATATGTATATAGGGGCTATTGCATACGTGTATATCCCGAAATTGAAAATCGTAGTCCTGGAAATTATTTTGCTCAACATGTGACATGGATTGTAACCTTCTTCTCTTAATCATTAAATAAAATTGGAAAACTTCTTCGTGGAGTATAGATACTATTAAGTTGAACATGTCTATATTCAGGGAAGCAGAGCTCGTCATATCATGCAAAGAAAATGGAGTTGACATATTCTGACGGAAGAATATATACAAGACACTTCATTTCCACCTTAAAAATATGCCATTTTGAAATTTGGAAAACTATTAAGTTGAACATGTCTATATTCAGGGAAGCAGAGCTCGTCATATCATGCAAAGAAAATGGAGTTGACATATTCTGACGGAAGAATATACAAGACACTTCATTTCCACCTTTAAAAATATGCCATTTTGAAATTTTGAAAATCGTGGAAAATTGTAGTGGAATATTCTACAAATAAGGGTTAAATATAAATTTCTCTACAATTCCAAAATAGTAATTCGACTGAAAAACTCGTTTAAATGAAGCGAGTCTGCAAGTTGATATGTTTTGAAAATATGCTTTAAAGGACATAAGATTTTGAAATTAATAAAAACTTTGTTATGCATGAATGTATATTCAGCACTGGGCGATACAAAGATATTTGGATTGGCAATCCGATCTACGACTATTTTTTTCTAAAATGAGATTGCCAATCTGGCAATGGACCCACAAACTTTCACACTTCCGGTTTATATTTCCCAGAATAATATACATAATTAATACTACTCACATATTATATAATTATAACTCAAATATCAACTTTAGAAAAAGTTCACAACGAGTCAATAAATAATACTTGATTAAGTAACATAATCAGTAACCTTGAGATCGCAAATTTGGAAAGCCGAATTAGCTTTTTATAATGCGATATAAAAGCATTATTTTATTTTATCAAAGTTTTTAATTTGCACAGTTTTGAAACCACTATCATTTAAAACATTAACATAAGAATTGATCGATTTCATATGAAAACCAAATATAAATAACAAATAACATTCGAATAAGTATGTTAAACTATTTTATTCATTAAATTGCAATTCTTTACAGTTATAATGCTTAAACCTTGATGATAAACTCATGTATCTCCCACCCCATTAAATCTCATTTTTTCATTCATCTGTAAATTTGAAGGGTTGACATATCTAACACGCTTAAGCTCTAGGAAAAAAGGTTCTGTCTTTTGTCCGTTCCCTTGTATTCTTAGATACAAAATTCATTTATAAGTACATTAAACAACTCTTTTATCGAAAATTAATATGGAGCCAATTGCAATACGCTGGACGACAATTCATATGTAAGTCAAGCTTTAAATGTAAAATGATGAACGTTGATTCCCTTACTGTCATTTTCCCTCTTTTTTCTTGCATTTTTTAATTTGAGATTCTCTTATAAGGACCCTTTTATACTGTTCTTCACTGTGTTGACAAGAGTTTTGTAATTCATCCGGTTCAATGAGTATCATCATCATAATCATCATCTACATTATGAACGTATTCATTACTTAACATAGTCTAAAAACATAGATCTTTGTGATAGTTTTTTTAAAGAAAAGCTACCTAGTGTAAATCATTATAGGGGTTACAGAAAAAGAACATTTAGGGGTTCAACATCAAAAAGAAAAATAGTTTGTTTGTAATACGATAAATAAATAGATGGAAACCATTTGTCATCAATTACACTCGTTCAAATTAATGTGATACCAGTTGTCAATAAAATAAAGAGTGATCGTAATTTTGTGGACCAAGTTTTTATCTTCTCATTCAGTTTCAGCTTTATTTTTAAACATAGTTTAAGATCTTACTGACCCCCAGAATGACTTTGTAGGTTATTTAATTATGTAAATGTGAATAAAAACAGTAGATAAGTAATAGGGGGGTCTACAGAACATACCCCATCACATGGGGTGATTCACGAAGGAAAACAGTAGACTCCATCAATTTTTTTGGGACTTTTTTCGTGTACCAACTCAATTTTAATTTTTTTAGTTGATTTAAAAGGTATCGAAATCTTAAGCTAACGAAAGCAAAAAAATGCTTAATAGAAACAAAAAATTTATTCAGAAATACGAATTTAAAAAATAATCAAAACTACCTATATATATTTTTATTAATAGTTTGATATAAATAAACTTACCCATAGTTTTGGGATCAATCTGATAGGCAGGGATTCCACAGTGAGCTGGAGGTGGCGTTGTTAGATGGTCACCGTTATGACAGAAGAAAGGTAATGCACCTATTTTGTTTGCCTGAAATATTAATATGTATATATATATAAATATATTACTCAAAACTTCGTAAAAGGTAAAATGAAAAATTTTAGTTAATGTGGAAAAATTTCTTATATAATAAAAATTATCGACCTGTAAAGCGATTTACCTTTCAATTTGTTTTTCAAAATTTCTAACAGGCGGCCATCAAATGAAATCAAAAGGTACGCTACAGTATTGAAAAAATCGTAATAATCGTGTCAAAACTGATATAAAGTGCTTTCCTAGTTGTGTGTATACTCCGAAATCGTGATTAGTAATGCGTACATTAGTTTCGAATTTAATTTTCTCCATTTCTTTATTATTTACAGCTTAGAACTTTTTAGAAAAGTACTTTGGACTATACTCTGCTTCTCTAAAAAGTTTTAAGCTAAAAATAATTAAAATAGAGAAGAAAATTAAGTTCGAAACTAGTGTACACACTACTAATCACAATTTCGGAATACTAGTGAAAAAGTATGAAAAAACCAGGGGTCAAAATCGGAACAAGTAGCGATAGCGAGAAAAAAAATTACCTACATAGATTTAAATCATTAGAAATTAGACTACCTAAATGTTCTTTAATGTGACATCTAATAGTATAATTTTGATTTTTTGTTTGCATTTACTCTAATAATGCTTCCTGAAAACCACCAAAAAAAGTGGATTTTCTAAATATCTAAACCCCAAACTTTTTCATTTCGAAAGAGTGTCTCAAAAAGAGTTGTTAAAATATAAGACTATTTAATTTAATTTTTAATCTTCACTTTATGAATTCCTAAATAAAAAATAAATAGAAATAGATTTTCTCTTATGAAGAGAACTATCCAAAGATTGTTTTTATCAAAAAAAAGCTTCATTTAAAGTGGAAGATTTCACTGCGATATAATAAACTTAAATGTATTATTTTATCAAATTTGATAAAATTTAAAATTTTTATCAGGTGGAACGCTACTGAAAGTGAAACGCTCATTATTCAAGTGATGAGACATGGGGAGCAAAAAATGATGGGATTTATATTCCTGTATTTTCAATCGCTTTAGTGCACTGACAGCAATATTTGAATAAAAAGAATGAGGGTAAATGTACCTTGGTTTTCCCTTTGATGTTTTATTTATTTACACGCGCATATTAAATATTGGAAATTACAAATAACTGAAAAAGGATAATATATGCGTGACACTAAGGAATTTTGTATTTATAGTTTAAAATCTCCGAATATACAATTACAATAATTAATAGAACAACTTCTAAGTATTAATTATGAATTTAAAGTATTTTGATCAATTTCAGAAAAGAATGAATAGGGCTTTCAAAATTTTTATTTAATAGGAAAACCGAATTTTAGGCAGGCATTTTATAAACGTTACTAAGTCGGGTTGTTTATTAATATTTTTCAATAGTCCAAATATATTTTCATTAGCAATTAGCTATTTATATTATAATTCCATTATGATTACTGTTAAGAATTTAGAAGGTGTTAGTAATAGCGTGAAAGAGTTTATCTTTTATCATTCATGTAACCTTGACAATTCCTATATAAATCGTTTCATATGGATAAAATTACTTTCTAGAAGGAGGAAAATATAAAATATCTTCAAATTTCAGAGAAATGAAATTTACTTAAAAATATTTAAAATAAATCGAAAATATTTCAAAGCTAAAAAGATATGTTTAAAAATTATATAATACAAAATCTTAATAATACAAATAAATGTCTCTTTAAATGTCATATTTTTCATAATTCTCATTTGTTGTAAAATAAATGAATAAATTGGAGATGGGGAAGCTCCACATGGGGAGCTTCAAATTATGCTAACGCATAATTTTAATTTACTCCGGCCGGTATGGAGTTTCAAGATACATATGGTGAACCTTCCGACTGTCCATGGACCTTCCGACTGTCCATGGACCTTCCGACTATCCATGGACCTTCCGACTATCCATGGACCTTCCGACTATCCATGGACCTTCCGACTATCCATGGACCTTCCGACTATCCATGGACCTTCCGACTGTCCATGGACCTTCCGACTATCCATGGACCTTCCGACTGAATTCTCGGAAATATTCTATAAAGAATTCTCGGAAATACTCAATAAAGAATTCTCAGAAAAATTCTTGATAAGAATTCTCAGAAAAATTCCTGATAAGAATTCTCAGAAAAATTCTTGATAAGAATTCTTAGAAAAGTTAACAAAAAAAAAGTTACAGACATACAGACATACAGACAGACAGGGTTGAAAGGCGACGGAAAAATGAAAATCCATTTTTTCCACTTTTCTCGACGTTTCATGCTATTTTAAGCATATTTAAGCAAAAAAAAATTTTCAAAAAAAAATGTCGAATACAATACGGTGACCCTCACCAAAGGTGGGGCCTCCGTAAAAGATGAATTTCTTCTTATAGAACACTTTGTTTTTGAAGCGCTTCTGCACGCTAAAAAATTACGTTTCTCCAAATTGAACTGCAACAGACAAGTTCGTTTTTGGTGAAAACTCTTCTGTGTTATTGGAAAAAATATGCAAAATTAAATTTAAAATATTTGTTCATAACGTCGCGCTATGAGTCTAATACTGCTGACATGTTTCACTGCAACATATTCTTTTTTAACGAAGGCTAAATTTATAAATATACAATTGCCACAATAACGCTGCAAAGAAGGCATTCAAATAACGCATACTCGTATTGCTGTAATAATCAGTGTTGTGCAAATTTTCAAAGACATGTCTTTGTGTCTTCGAAAAAATGACTGGCAGACCGCAGACATGTTTTGCAGACACGACTTCCAGCCATATTTTCGGTGTCTCCCAGACGTCTGTGGCTTCGTGTTTCGCAAACATTTTTTAATGTCTTTGTGTTTTACAAACATTTTTGAAAAACAAAATTTTTTCCTAAGAAAATCTACTAAAAGCGCTTATTTTCGCATGTGTTCTACAATTTTTTACAACTTTCAGTGAGTTTAGAAAATATCTATTTAAGCTTGATTCACAAGTGTGCTATAATTTTTTGTAACTTGCACTGAAAGTTGATGAAAATTATGGAACACAAGAAAGAATAAGCGCTTTTAGTAAATTTTTCTTGAGAAGTCTTTGAACATGTCTTCAAAACACGCAGACATGACTGGCAGTCATTTTTCAAAAGATGATGTCTGTGGCTGCGTGTTTTGAAGACATGTTCAAAGACGTCTTTGTCTTTGAGTTTTGCAGACATTTTTCGATGTCTGTGCACAACACTGGTAATAATGTGCTTTACTCATGAAATTATTATTATTATTA